>CM031373.1:27863860-27953860 GCA_018208015.1 Medicago ruthenica | reverse complement strand
AAAGGAAAGTTAAAAGGAAGAAAAGCGGATTTCACATTTTTTCGGTTTAACCTACTATAGAGTTTTCCTAGATTTCTTTTAACATGATTGTAAGATTGTTTTTATTTTTTTTTCCTATTTTTTATTAAAACATAAAAGTGGTTTTGATTGCTTTTGTAACAGCACGATTTTTAGGATCTATTTATTTAATTATTTTATGTGTGTTTAATTGTTTATTTTGGTGATTTATTGAATTTTGGGAGTTGAAGGGTATTTTAGTAATTTGAGGGGTAGTGACATATTGGTAATATGTTAGAAATTCAAAATTTGAAAATAGTGGTGTATAAGTAATAAAGGGGGGGGGGTTAAGTGAAGTAATTGTGTAGAGAAAATAATTGTGAGTTAATTGTGACTAAGCCCATTAGTGGGAATAACCTAGAAACTTATTATAAATACATTAGTTAGTGGTGGTGGTGAATTAGGTTAACATTATTATCAAAACATTTTGAAAGAGGCTAGAGAGAGAGAAAGGGAGAAGAAGCTTGGAGGATAGGAAAAGCTAGAGCACCAAGAGGAGAGGGAAAGATTCCATAAGAAGTAGCAAGAGAAGTGAATAAACTAAGGTAAGAGGGGAGATTATGATTATCATAAGGGTTTAAGAAGCAATTGGGTGTTTGGGAGCTTTTAGCTTATAACTTAATTTCATGAATTATGATTAATTGTGTTGATTTTTGTGCTCTTTGTTGATGACTGAATTAAGCATATGTTAAGTTGTTGTTGTCATGCTTTTACTTCATCAAAACTCATGGTCGATTATGTGGTTTGAGAATTTTGGTGAATTCGATGAGAAACATGATAATTGAAGTCGATTTTGCTTAATTGAGTTGATTATGAGTATGATTATGAGTATGATTATGTGTTTGTATGAAGAAACCATGAAGTTATGATGTTTGGGTTAAGTTGGAATTGTGGTTGTTGTTGTTTTATGTGAAAATTGCTTAATTTGGTGAATTTGGGTGAATTGTTGATATAATCAGTTTTGGCTTAATTCATGATGTATATTAAATGATTATGAACATGTTGATATGATTAGAAGTCTGGAATTGTTGATGTAAAGTTCTGTTTGGGATTTTAAGTTGTTTTTGGGAAAAATGAGTTTTTGAGACGAACTTTGTAAATTTACCAAAAAACCTTTGGAATTCATGTCAATTGATGTTTCCTTGTGTACCCATTGTTCAATTCAAGTGTATTGATCATGGATATTGTTTGTAAAGTGGTTTTGGGTCAATTGGAGTCAAAAATGGGATTTTGGGGAAAAATTGGATGCAAATTCGTGTGCGAAACCCTGTTTTCGTTTTGAACAGCAAAACAAAGTGTTGCTCCTTGGACAAGCTTACCGGTGAGCTATCTTGTGGCAGCAGTGAGCAAGCCCAGACAACATATGATGTTTTGGTGTTTGTTGGTCATTTGGGGGTTTTCGAATACCCTTGGGCATTCCTTTTGTGTTGTTTGGTGTTGTTTTGATGAATTAACCATAGGCTTTGATGGCTTGAATTGAAATGAATTGAATTGTTGATTTTGAGACGAAAATGTGAAGTTGTGAAATAAACATGGAAAGCCTATTTGAGTCTTATAAATGTATGCAAGATTGTTAAATGATTATGATGATATGAGTAGTGTTGTGACATGATTTAAGAAGTGTATTGATGATGTTTGGTGTAGTTTGTGTGATTAAATCATGAAACTTGGATTATGTGAATGTTGAAAATTGTAAATACTTAATGTGTGATGAGTGTGATGTGTTGTTGTTTACACATGATATTGATGATGTGTGATGATGATACATGCTGTGTATTAAGTGACGATGTTTGATTAAATGATGATGATGATACATGTTATGTATTAAGTGACGATGTTTGATCATATGAAAGTTTATATGATAAGCGTGTTTAATCATATGAGAGAATATATGATAATGATGATGATGTTGTTATCGAGTCTTATGTGTACTTGATGTGGAGTCGAATATATGATCATGTTATGCATTCATTCATGAGTCAAGTCCAGCGACGATGTTAAGCGATGATGGGATCACTCGGTAAGTTCCGATATCCAAAAGCGACGATGAATGGTACCGCATGCATCTAGAGTCTCTAGGCGCATTACATACACATGAGTCGTGTTTGGTAATGTTTTGGTGTGAACTTGTGCATTTATGTGGTAAATGTTTAATTTATGAGTTCTTGTAATTGTGATTGAATCATAAATAAATTGATGATACTTGATGAATCTTGAATGTTTGATATATGATCGAATATTGCGATTGAGATTATAATTAAATATGAATGTGATATGTATGTTAAGTTACATAATAAGGCTTGTTTAATTAAATGTTTATGTGATGATTATTGATGTTGCTTGCCTTACATACATGCGTTTATTTTTGTCTTATGTTGAGCATATATCTTACCCTCCAGTGGCTTTATTGTCGCCTCATCCGTGGGTTCAACCCTTGTGGATGTAGACGTGCAGGTTGAGGAGTAGCTTTTCCCGTGAGTATGTCGAGGACGACTTGCATCATGCTTTATGTGGCATGGCATCACGTTTTCTGTGCATGGCTTTTCGATTTATTTGAAGCTTCAGAAACCGTATCTGGCGAAGCATCAATATATCGATTATCCATATCAACAAAAACATGTTGCTCAATCACATACGCATATAATAATATCATATCACTTTTCTGTGCATGGCTTTTCGATTTGTTTGAAGCTTCAAAAACCGTTTTCTGGTGAAGCATCATTATATCGATTATCCATATCGACAGAAATATGATTGATAAAATTCTGTGTAACAAAGGTATATATGATATACTTGTCTTGATCGTTCACTAATTAAGTCAGATGATATTTGTTCATATTGAATGATTGTAAACTGAAGCTTCGGAACCGATACAGGTGAAGCATTCTAAATTCGATCTTCATATTGAATAAACAATCAGAGTACTTTGATTGGTGTGATCATATTGTTACAACAGGGTTCATAACGCCGCAAGTGTTGTGCCGTCATGATTAGGGTTACGGTCAAATGTTGAAACGTAAAAACGCCGCAAGTGATTAGGGTTACGGTTAAGTGATTAGGGTTACGCCGCAAGTGTTGAAACGTGTCAAATGTTGATGCGAAACACAGCGTTAATTCAAAGTGAATCGTTCATATTGAATTAGCTTTCGGGGCGTTGCCCCGGAATCCCCGCAAGGGTCGCTGCCCCCTTGACCCCTGTCCGGGCAGCGGAACCCCCGACTAATCTGCGTAGTGTGATTAAACACCAAATTTTAATTTAATTTATTTAATTATGAGGTGTAATAATAATAAAAGGTGTTTTATTGTTGTTTTGTGAATGATTATGGCCTTAGTCTCATTATTTCTTTTACTTTGGAATTTTGAAAAACGGCTTGCGTGTCGTGCCTCTCTCTTGAATTCTATATGTACATTCTCTTCTCATCCAATCCCTCGTATGTAAAACGAGTTTCTTTATATGTAATGTAATTAGAATACAAGGAGGTAATAGGACTATTGACGTTGGATTAGCCCTAGAAGTCTAGCTTGGAGAAGCAAGGTCGTTTCTAGGATTAGTTTAGATTCTCTCATTGGCTTGAGAGAATCATAGCGTTAGGAGGCCATAATCATGTCACTTTTAATTTGTATAATTGTTATGCATGCTTGAATGATTGGAGTGCGAATATATATGATATATAAGCCGTGGTGAGGTGAGATCAAACTAAATAAAATCCTTCAAAATAATATATTAAGTTTAATGCTTTCCAAAAGAATAAAACCCTTCAAGACTAATATCGAATGTGTGGCTAAAATAGCTCTGAAGGAAAATCGACATAGATAAGGCAGCGGAATTTTAAAATTTCGATTTTCTTTCCTTGGATCATTACGAATATGACATGAATCAGTGATGGAATTGTTACCTCTTGTAGTGCATAAACGATTTCTTCGATCACAGCTAAGCAAGAAAGCAAAGCCTCTACTCGTCCACACGAACGGTTTCCTCTGGTTCCCGGTGCTAGCCAAGCGATCAGAGGTTAGAGAGAAAAGAAGGGTTGTTGTTTTGCTTTTTAGGGTTACACGAAATAGTGCTCTCTTGATTTCAGCACTAGAGTTCTATTTATAGAGCTCCTTGCTAAACGAAATCAGCAATCATTATTGGGCTTCCGTAAGCCCATTAACCCATCAGCTTCCGCTAACTAATTAGCGTCAATTGCTAAACGCACCCATCTTATAAGTATTACTTATATTTCTCCTTTTGACCGTTCTATTGTGTGCGACCCTATAGGTTCTTGTAACGTTGGCAATAATATTAAATCTTATATTTAATATTATAAACAGTGAGCGGTATCTAGCAACACATCACTGCTACCAAAGTGACAAGAATGTCAAGTGATCTGACGAAACCTTTTCCATGATAATTTCTATGTGTATGATTACTCCTTTGTCCTAATATCTTTATTGAACACAAGGCATAGATTTTGTCACCCTTGTATAGCTCAATATTTATATTCCTTGATCCCGAAATATACTGAATAACGAATAAGTCTAATATCTCATATTGATTTAATTCGGAATGGCCATGCATTTTTCCAGTCATATTTCATCAAGAGGCCTAAAGATATATCTCCTGTTATGAAGGAGGGACAAATCCCATCTAGGACACTCATGTCCCTCAGCATGATTCGTCGAGTGCCCATTAACCAACGTTATAGTTAACTTGTTACATATAACGTTTGAATGGCAATAAAACACTTGAGTCCACATGTAGGGATCACAATGGTTTCAGGTATAAGAGTGGTATACACCATTATCATTATGAGAATAACTTACGACGATTTCATAACATACTATGTAGTATTCTCACGATGGGTCAATCCATTATAAATATTACTCCTAATACTCATACCTATGTATAGACTTAATATCTCATATTCATGACCTATGAGATATGGTCATCAGTCTACATACATAATAGTCTCCATGCTTTATTATTATCCCAATTCATATTAAAGCTTGACTACGGATACTTTTAAGAATAGTGTTCTTTCTGTTGATGTAATATCATGATTAAGTCACACTTAATATTCCATCACATGAACCAACTATTCTAGGGACTTTATTAATCTCATAACAATTGTAATAAAGAACACCATATTTTATTTAATAATAAAAGTCATGATACATATGATAAGTTTAACATAAACTATTGGCCTTTAGGGCTTACACCAACTAAATGTTTATTTGATGATTATTGATGTTGCTTGCCTTACATACATGCGTTTATTTTTGTCTTATGTTGAGCATATATCTTACCCTCCAGTGGCTTTATTGTCGCCTCATCCGTGGGTTCAACCCTTGTGGATGTAGACATGCAGGTTGATGAGTAGCTTTTCCCGTGAGTATGTCGAGGACGACTTTGCCTACTCGAGTTTATCTGCTTTGGAGTCTAGCATTAGGAGCTCTGATTAGGATGTGGGGTTTTGTTTATTGTTTTGATGTTATGCGATCGTATGATCAAACTTGTTGAGATATTATTTTGATTTGTGTGTTGTGACCGAGACTTGACACTTATGAGTTGTATGATTACATTATATTATTCCGCTGTGCTATGTTATATTGGACTTGACATTCATATTATGCTATATGATGAGCTGTTTGTTGAAGTAATAACGTCCCGATGTGTAAAATATACATGTTTTGTCTGTTTAATTATGTTCTTGGGTTTGGGGCGTTATAGCTTTGATGCAGGTGCCGATGTTACTGTTCTTTGCATCACCAAGTCCGGCCGTACACAGTAGCCGAGAAAATAGCTAAGAGTGATCGTTCAGATGCATGCCTTGCTTGAGCCATCAGTAGTTTCCATGAACATTGCACTCATCTTGGTGGTGGTAGTTCGGGGATTAAATTTAGTTACAATAATCCATCGGGGTATTCACATGCCATGCCATCAGAACCTTTTTTAAACCAACATGTCAATGTTCCAACTTACTGATTTGATATATACTAAACGGCCTTTTGTTGTTCTGAATCTCTTAGTGTTTGTACTTGGTTGAACTACAACGTGATAAATAGTAATTTATAGATTTTTAAGGGTTTCTTTTTATGCAAGTTTAGTCATTTTTTCTTTATTTTCTTGAGCTATTTTACTTCAGTACTTTTGTTTTTCTTTCTAGGTAAAAGTAATGATGAGCAAACACTTTGGAGCAAAATCACAAAGAGCCAAGCAAGAAAAGTCAAGTTTCAAGGCAAAATTGAGATGGCACGGTCGTGCCACCATTTACACTGGTCGTGCGCCCCATACTGAGCAGACCGTGCCAAGCCAGGCAGTGAGATCACGCACGGCCGTGCGTCCAGATGGCACGGCCGTGCGCCTGTCCAGTTCTTCAGATTCTGCGGTTTTGAAACATGGCACGCCGTGCGCGTTATGCAGTCAGATTTTATGATTGAAAACTCTTGGAAATTGCCAATTATTGCTATGTAATTCGTGTTTAGTGCTTTGTCCATGACTCTAGGCTATAAATAGAGCTATAATCAGACTTGTTTCTCATCTTGGAATGAGTGTAAAGTTACTATAGTGAGATTGTAACTCTATCTTGTTCTAAGTTCAAACACTTATAAAATTTCTGCACTTTTACAATTCCTTGCAATTTACATTATTGTTCTTTATATTTCTGCTCTTTGCTTTTTCGCATATTTACAATTCTTGTCTTTTACTTTCTTGCTTTTTACAATTTATGCAATTTATAACTTGTCAAATGTCTACAATGAACTCTTGTGAGTAGACTAGTGTAGTCGTGGGATTGTTGGAAAAGTCTAATGACTGGATCCTAATCAAACCAAGCCTAGACTCTATTTTATTCAAAATCATTTTCCTATCTAATCTCATCGTTTTTAAACTCAATAGCAAGTGTTGAACGAAGTACCGAACGGAGAAGTTCAACAACTATTATTTCATCATTTCAAATATCAAGTGAAGTATCGAACGAAGAAGCTTGATATTGGAACAAGTGAGATTAGACAAGACATCTCAAAGCTTGATGGGAACACCCCAAATGAGTAGCTTTGCGATGTCTTGAGGCCATAAGATTCATACTCAATGGGTCTCATATAGCAATCAACCATGAAAATAGGCGTGATTGTTATTAGGATACATTCATGTATTTCGAAAGGAAACCTGAATTACCTTAGAGAATCTTGTCTTTAGATATACCAATAATCCCAAGATACCTTTTATTTTATAAAACTTACTCAAAAATATTTTCCAACTCAAAATCTTGATTCGTTCGGCTAACATACTCTGAAAAACTTAGTCGGTATTTACTAAACTCCTTGTGGATCGATATTTTTACTACTCGATATTAACCGTGCAATTGCGGTGACGTATCAAGTAGTATGTGCATGGGTCTACAATGTATTTATATATAAATCTTAGTAAAATTATAGCTGAAAGTTATTTATAAAATTGTATATGGCAATTTCATATTATGTGATAGATAATCATTTGTAAATGGCATTGAAAATATAATTGGAAAATTTTCCTAATTTCTCCAAATCTTTTTTCAACACGGTTTAGAAAATATAATTGGAAAATTTTTAATACCAGTTGTTCGTATTAAGTAATCAAAACTGTGTTCATAAGTTAACATTTTTTTTTTGACAAATTAACGTCAAATTGTTTTCAACCTGCATCAAAACAATTTATAAACACAAATATAGTTGAAACAACACAAATTAAACATTAATTAAAAATAGTAGCACCAATATTAAACAATTCCTAACATAAATTATCCTTAAAAAAAAATCATAACATAAATTAAAAACACAAATTATCAAATTATCCATGTTATAACATACAATGAATATTACTAGGATGTTCACCACTAACACACCGCCTCTGGCCATAAACAAATCCTCTAAAATTACAAATAACCCCTTTACTTCTTCTTCTTCCAATGGAGAACCACAACAACGACGCCGGTTCGGTTCAATCTCAGCGACCCGATTCATTTGGCCGGTTCGGCCGGTTTGGAGGCAAGTATGTCCCTGAAACTCTAATCCATGCTCTCACCGAGCTTGAAGCTGCATTCCATTCCCTTGCTTCAGATGAAAACTTTCAGGTTCTTTTTTTTTTTTTTCCTTTCACTTTCTCATTTTTCATCCCAAAATGACTTATTAATAGCTTATTCTTAAGAAAAATCAAATGGGCTTCTTCAGAAAACGAAAAAGTTTCTGAATTTTGTTAAAAGAGGTAGTGGGGTTCTAATGGACTATCATTTTGGATGAGTGAGTATCATATAAGTGTTTATAGTATAAGTACGTTTATGTATAAGCTATTTCATGATAAGCGCTCCTCTTTGGATAAACAACTTATTTGCAGCTTATAGCACAATCGCTTATCTTGATAATATTAAATTGTTTTCTAAGCTGTTTTTATAAACTATCTTGGAGAACTTGTGAATATAAGCTGAAAAAAGCTTATGAAAAATGTCATGCTGCTTTTACAAGTTCTCCTAAACAGACTCACATAACCTATGCTAGTAATCGGTAGATAAGCTCAAATAAGTCAATTAAAAGAGGCTCTACGTGGATAGGGAGGGACTAGGGGGAGTGTTCTATTCTGTCTGATTTTTTTTTATTTTTCATTTCACACTGTTATGTGGCAAATTTTACATTCAGGATTCCTGTAACTTCAAAATTATCTGAAACTAATGACAAGAGACTTCGCCATGGGAAGCAAAAGTTCATGGTCCTCCTTAAACTCACCATCATGGCCTGGACAATGACATTGGCGCTTAAAAGAAAATGATGAAAAACAATCGTCGAACTGTCACTAATGAGACGACTGACTGTCTCAATCGTGATGACAAGGAGAACCATGAATTTCAACTTCTCTGGCAACAACATTAGTAGTTTTTGGAGTTTCGGACAATTTTCACGTACTATACCTTTGTAGACCACTTATCACATGTAGAATCCGTCTTTGTTTAGTTACCTTTGAATCTCAAAACCCATTTGGGTGACTCAAGTTTTTGTGAGTAAAACTCAAATAGGTATCTTCGGGGACTAAAAAAGTATATGGTTTTTGCAGAAAGAGCTAGCTGAGGTTCTGAAGGACTATGTAGGTAGGGAGAGCCCCCTTTACTTTGCTGAGAGGCTGACAGAGCACTACAGGCGTGGTAACGGTGAAGGGCCACACCTGTATCTAAAGAGGGAGGATCTCAACCACACTGGTGCTCACAAGATCAATAACGCTGTTGCTCAGGCTTTGCTTGCCAAGAAGTTGGGGAAGAAGAGGGTTATTGCTGAGACTGGTGCTGGTCAGCATGGAGTTGCCACTGCCACCGTGTGCGCTCGGTTTGGGTTGGAATGCGTTGTTTATATGGGTGCTCTAGATATGGAAAGACAGGCCCTTAATGTGTTCAGGATGCGTCTTCTTGGTGCTGAGGTATGTGATGTGATCTTCTATGTGCGTTGACCTGATGGCTTTCATGTATTTGTTTTGACATTTTAGTATAAATTTGTTTTTGGTGATCCTAATAGCATTGTTTGATTCATTCATGTATTTGAAATTAAACAAAAGGATAAGATTTGGTTGTTTGCTGTATGAGTTTATTAATGTGTTTATTCGTTGCGCTTGATAATTAGATAATTTTGTAATGTAGGTGAGAGCTGTACATTCAGGAACTGCGACGCTGAAAGACGCTACATCGGAAGCTATAAGGGATTGGGTGACTAATGTGGAAACAACGCATTACATTTTGGGTTCGGTTTGTGGGCCACATCCATATCCTATGATGGTAAGAGAGTTTCAAGCAGTGATAGGGAAAGAAACAAGAAAACAAGCATTGGAAAAATGGGGAGGGAAACCAGATATTCTGGTAGCATGTGTTGGTGGTGGTTCAAATGCCATCGGGCTTTTCCATGAATTTATTGATGACAAAGATGTTAGGTTGATTGGAGTGGAAGCTTCTGGATTAGGCCTTGAAAGTGGCAAGCATGCCGCAACGTTAACAAAAGGAGAAGTCGGTGTTTTGCATGGAGCAATGAGCTATCTTTTGCAGGATGATGATGGGCAAATAATTGAACCTCATTCTATCAGTGCAGGGTAATTCATCTTGTTGATATTTGGTTACCATTTTCTTGTTGTCTATCCATATTTTGATATTCCATTTTCATTTCCTGTTTTCGTTGTATAGGTTGGACTATCCAGGGGTTGGACCAGAGCATAGTTTCTTGAAAGATACAGGGCGTGCTGAATACTGCAGTGTTACAGACGAAGAAGCACTCGAAGGTAGGCTACCCTATATTAATTGCTTTGTCAAATATGTTTAGCAGATAATTAGTCGAAATTTTAGTTGTACAGTAACAAGAACACCAACAACCAAACCTTGTCTCATTGGGTGGTTTGATACAATATTGTCAAAATCGAGATTTTGCTTAAAATCGGAAGGGGGGGTAGCAAGATCGTAATACGTAAGATCGTAACTAGGATCATAAGATCCTACACAATTAATTATGTAGGATTGGGAGTGGTAGTAAGATCATAAGATCCTAAGAATTTGAAAATAATACTATAACCTCCATATGGTACAAATCAAAAATCACATACAAAACAGAACAACCAAGTCCACAAAATAAACTACTCAGAGCTTAAACATAACACTACGCAGCCAAATCCATAACAGAAAATACTTAAAGCCTAACTTGAATCACTAATGTGCCAATCAACCATATCATCTTCCATAAGATTAACAGAAGCAGAGATAGTTGATGATGATCTGTGGGAGAGAGAGTGAGATGCAGAGAAGGTCGAGAGAGGGAAAGGATTGATCTGTCTTTGCGTTTGGGTTTTCTGTTTTTTTTTTTCCAACTGGGTCGTGCAAACCTGATTCTTTTTATCCCATAAACAAGCAAGATCTCAAGAATCGTGCAATTTAACGATCTAGGAAGCGAATTACGCAATCTCATTACATTTTCACTCATAATACAATCTTGTTCTCGATTCAGATTGCAGGGAATGAGTAAGATTGTGAAATTGTATGATTTAACTCACGGTTTTGGCAACAGTGAGGTTGATACTTTTGATGATATCATAATTACCTATCATGTATCAATGTTAGATAAATGGGAAAGAAAGAATGTGGTAGCCTGAAGTCTGAGAAAAAAACAAATTTATAACAAGTGATCACTTCCATGCTAGTCAAAATCGGGATTTTAACCGTATAATCCTATGATTTTACGATTAATGTTGCCTTGAAGGATCATGACTACACGAAGAATCCTAAATTAGTGAAATCATGTATAATCGCTTCCGTTAATCGTAAAATCGTAAAATCTACCTACATTTAAGCAATCATGTAGGTGCTGACTTGAGTTTTATTTAGTTGTTTTTGATACTAGTTTTATGTTTGAGAATTATGCAACTATGTTGTTATGTTGTGTGAGTCATGCTTATGAACTTTAATTTAATTACGTATTTAAAGTGTTCTTTTTCCTATGTATGCTATTTTATATGCATATATTTGAGTTATATGAATTTTGTATAATCCTAGTATTGATGTAAAGATTCTACGATTTGCGACTTTAGATGCGTAAAATCCAGATTTTGACTACCTTGATCACTTCTACAAGGTATACTATTGTGGTTGCATAGCAATGAAGCACAATTCCATATTCAACATCCATTTTTGTAAATGCCATTCCATTATTCTTAATCTGGTGTTTCTTTTATTTGTTCGATTTCTATATAGTTAACATTTGGATCCATTTACACATGCAGTTTGAGAAGATATCTTGCTATGATGTTATAGGAACCTATCAAATTTGAATGAGGAAAATCTATGAAAACCTAACAAACATCATTATTAGTCATCTGTTAAAAAATAGCATTATTTTTAGGATGTCGGCCACCATTTACCACCATGAAACTAGACCTTATGGCTTATTCAAAGTGGGAAACTAATTTATCTATCACAGTTTCTTAGGGCCTGTTTGAATTGACTTATTTGAGCTAATATACTGAAATAAGCACTTGTGAGACAGTTTGAGAGATTTTATGGAAACAACTTATGACGCGTCCATAAGTTGTTTTCAGCTTATTTTCATAAGCTCTCCAGGATAATTTATGAAAACAGCTTATAGCTTATACGAAAGAAGTTTGAATTTATTTTATCTTTGTTATAGAAATAACTTATACATAAGCACTTTTATAACTAGTGTTTATGCTATAAGAGTTGAATTGAGTTATTTATCCAAATAGGGACTAGGTGTATGTCGGGGCCAATTTCTTTTTATATTAGCTGTGTGCAGGCTTGTATAACTGTATTGTTGAATTTTTTTTTCTTAATTTGGAAACCAAATAAGGTTTCTTAACTGATTGTTTAGGCACCATGCCATTTATCATCACATAGAGAAATTAACTCTATGTTATATCATTTTTCAAGGTCAGAAGTTGAAGTTGCTTTTTATATGATGGATGTATTGTTGTTTTTATATCTGCAGCTTTCAAGAGAGTATCCCAGTTGGAAGGCATAATTCCAGCTTTGGAAACATCACATGCTATTGCTTATTTAGAGAAACTATGCCCTACCCTTCCAAATGGAACTAAGGTTGTGGTTAACTGCAGTGGTAGAGGGGATAAGGATGTTCAAACTGCTATCAAGTACTTGAAAATTTGAAAGCACGTGATTCAGGTCTCCAGCATGGTTGAACAGTTCAGTTCTTGATTGGCCTATTTTCTTATTGAGATTCCACATGTGAAGTTGCCTGAGTTTGAGGAGGATCACTTGTGAAAGAATTCTTCTGGGAGGAGTTCAGTTTGTGGAATTTTCTAAATGTTTACAAGGCATCAAAGGATACTGTCATTGTTTCATTTGAAGAAAAAATAACATGGAGTCATGCAAAAGTATGCACTATAAATAATAGATATTCGTTTTGACATAATGAACCATTGTTTACCTAGCTTTGCCCATTTGGATTTTGTTCTGTTAAAGCCTTATCAATAGGTTATATGATTTTTTTTTATCAAGGGAAAATTATAAAGTTATATGTTAGTACATATGTAAACACTCTTTCGGCTTTTACTAAGGGTCTGTTTGGCAAGTCCTATTTTTCGGCTTTTACTAACGATCTGTTTGGCAAGTCCTATTTTTGAGCTTATAGCTTATAATTTATGTCTTATAAGTTCATTTGACTAAAAAAGACTCGTTTGGTAACCGTCACTTTCTCAGGAGTTTATAGCTTGTTTATACTAGCTTACAACTTATCATTATTGATTCCAATTTTTATGACCTTTCATATTTATTATTATTATTATTATTATTATTATTATTATTATTATTATTATTATTATTATTATTATTATTATTATTATGTCATTTCATATTTAAAAGCTAGTCCAACCACTAATTTTACCAAACACTACAAATTCAACCAGCTAATTTATTCGCTATCATAGCTCATCATCTATAACTTGGCTTATCAGTTTTTGCTACTTTTTTACCAAACTGGGTCTAACTCCTTTCGAGTTGGTCATTGTTTAGACAAGTCTCGTTTTAAAAATAAAATACATGTGTGATGTGTTAATAGGTGAACACAACGAGCCAGAAGTTTGATTGTGCATGTATCAATTATTCAATGTCATGTCATATTTTTTTATTTATTTATTTAAAAATAAAATCAATTTTTGAATGAGTTTTCCCTATGGAAGTATCCAACCAAATTTCAGATTATCTAAGAATTTACTATTTTATTATTAGGACAACTGCCATGTGAGATTCATTAGTCTACTTATAAAACTGATTGGGTTGATTGAATATACCTTTATCTATTTATATTTTCGTATTTTCTATATAGTTATTATAAAAGAAACAAAGTTATGGAGGCAACCTTTCCTTCAATTAGTCATTTTAAATTTTCAAAGACAAACATGTAATTTTTGTTCTACTCTACATATTTTTTTTCCGAGTGCAAAACTCTATATTGTCATGTTACTATCTCAATCGATGCACTTTTACATTATTCTTTAGTATTATTCATGTTAATAATTCTTTCTACTAATACAAAAATTCTATATTGTTATGTCGTTCTTCCATTGCCTTTTTACATCACGTCATATATTTTAAAATCATGCAAATAGATAAATATTTCACACAATACAAAAAATTATATTGTCATATTTTCTTATCTTTAATTTCCCGCTCATTTTTCCCCATCTATTTTTGTTCTGGACCGGCTAGAAGGCCAACCAGACAGCGACACGTGGACCGAACGTCTACCACTCCAAGGCGCGTCACCTGAAGGCGCACACTAAACTACCGTGCACGAGGCCGCACTGCAGCACGTTTCCCCGCATCTGGCACTGTACACGTGTCCCTAATAACACACCGCATATCTCGGAGGCAGTTATTCCTGCGAAGCGCCTACATAAGGGTGAGGTAGCTTCACCCTCAAGGTACGATTCACTTTACACACACTCTTCACGCACTTTTTCTCAGTTTCATTACTGACATGATCATCGGAGTGCTAACATGCCTGTAGGCACCTTTCGTTCCACCGCGCAGACGCATCGCCACCGTACCGGAGTACATTCCGCCACCATTGCCTTCATCAGTTTCTTACTAGATAGATTATTTGGCGCTAGAAGGAGGGGATTGTACGCTAACCGCTTCGGTCTAACAATCCTCCACCGTAACCGTTTTCTGTTACGCGATCCTCCACCGTAACCGTTTTCGGTTACACGTTCCTCCACTGCAACGGTTGACAGTTATCACTCCATCCACCAAAGAAATGGTCGAAACTCATAGATGAACCACCACAAGCCGTTCCTCCACCGTACGAGAATCGCGCTCCGCGATTCAGATCCTCCAAGATCGATCGATTCCAGTTCTCGAACCGGAGAATCAAGGAGAAGGCGTGAATGCAGTTGTCCTGGACGCGACGATCGGTGTTCCTCCACCCGCAGTAGCAGAAGTAACGCTCCTTCCTCCGCCTCCCCTGTGCACGGAGAACGCCGCTCCACCTCCGCCGCATGTCGAAGACGTTTCCCGTCCACCTCCGCCTGAGACGAACAAACTCTTGGCGAATCTAGTGAATCTACTCCAACAACAAAACAATAGGCTTAAACGTGTTGAGGAGAATCAAGAGAAAATTCCGATCGAAGTCTCTACGCAAATCGAGGTGGCTCAGCAGAATCAGCGCAACGACACACCGGCGGTGGTAAACGACGGCATCTCCGTCCCTGCAAACCGTCACGGAGGCGGCATGAAGCCTCCAGACGATTTAAACAAAGGAAGTAGTGGTCATTCTCCCCACCGTCCTCGCCGCGACAAATCCCAAGGGTGGCGTAAAGGGAAAGACTCCCCTCCGCATCGAAGCCTTCGGAAGAGAGACAATTATTCCCAGAACACCACCGCAAGGGCCACAGGAAGGGGCCATTCACTAGGAAGATAGCTGAATATCCCATTCTCCGCGTCTTCGAGAAGCCGCCCAAGCTGGAGACATACGTTGGAACGACAGACCCGGACGAGCACGTGGAACACATAGACACTGTCCTCGACTATCACCAGGCACGAGGAGCGGTCAAATGCAAGTTGTTCGTCCTGACGCTGAAGGGCGCCGCCATGACGTGGTTCAAAGTTTTGGAGGACAATTCCGTCGGTTTGTGGGAAGAACTGTGCGAAGAGTTTGCTTCTCATTTCACTGCAAGGCGAAAGCAACCAAAAATTGTGGCCGCCCTCAATGCTATCGTCCAAGAAAAGAAGGAAAGCCTAAGGGAATGCGTCGAGCGGTTTACACGGGCCGACGTTCAGGTGCACGGCACACCAGACAATCTCAAGTTTCATCTTCGAAAACAACCTTCCGGACGATTGCAAGTTCAAAGAAGAGTTGGGCCTCAGGGCGGCAAAGGACATGAGCGACTTGCTGACGCGCGTCCAGCCGTATATCAACTATGAAGAGAAGAGGCTGGCGGAAGAAGCGCTGCAAGCAAGCAGTTTGGAAAAGCCATCGATGACAAGCGGCGTGGCGATGGCGACAAAACAAAGAACCAACTCAGCTGTTTCACCGACTACACGCCTCTGAACTCATAACGAGAAACCATCCTCCACGAACGCTTGAACACAGAATTCAAGGAAGCGGGCATTAGGCTGCCCCAACCGCTGAAGGAATCCTCGAGGACGGAAAAATCAAACTACTGCCATTTCCACAAATGTAATGGCCATGACGCGATCGAGGAGCTAATCAAGAAGGGGAAGTTAAATCGCCTAAGGATGCCCACCGGAAAGATGACAAGCGAAAGTGCGACTCCCCACGAAAGTCTTCCCGCCGGAGCGAATCCCCCAGGAGAAGGCGCTCCCCGGAACAAGAGGGATCGCCACCCCGGAAGGTGATTAGTGATGTGGGATCGATGAGCCGTGATAGCATGAGCGAAGACAAAGAAAAAGGAAGCGGGCTTTAATCGGCGCTATCATGGGAGGATTTTCCGCCCCACGAAAGTACATGATTCAGTCTCCAGCATGGTTGAACAGTTCAGTTCTTGATTGGCCTATTTTCTTATTGAAATTCCTGTGAAGTTGCCTGAGTTTGAGGAGGATCACTTGTGAAAGAATTCTTTTGGGAGGAGTTCAGTTTGTGGAATTTTCTAAATGTTGTTACAATCATTACAAGGCATCAAAGGATACTGTCATTGTTTGATTTGAAGAAAAAATAACATGGAGTCAGGCAAAAGTATGCACTATAAATAATAGATATTCGTTTTGACATAACTAGACTCTAACCCGTGCGATGCACGGGTTTTGTATAGCTTCATATATAACTATCAAATGACTATATTATTACTTTTATAGTTATATTCAGTATTATGTTATCAAACTATCTCAAAAAGTAACAAAAATAAAAGATAGACTGCAATAAAAATGACAAACCAAAAGAAAAAATATATACAAAAGCTAGCACCAAGAAATTGATCCTAACCGCAAAAGTTGTTAATCGAAAGAAAAAAATAAGGAAAAGGAATTGTTATTTAGTAACCGAAAGAAAAAAAAATAAAAAGGAACGTTACGTGGTAATTGAAATAAAAAATAATAATAATAAAAAGGAACCGCTAATAACGAAAAGAAACTACTATCAAAAAAGGAATTGCAATGGCGTTAGTGACTTTTAAAAAAATGACATTTTCATGTGTTATCTGATTCAATTCCTTGCATATTTTTTTTTTCATAAAAATTAATTAGGTCCGTCAAAAAGGGTGGTGTTATGGTTATTAGGTTCAATTGCAAGATGGTGAGAGAGATGAAAGTGAGTGAGAAATGATTTAGGAATTGTGAGATTGAAAGAAAGAGGACCCGAGATTTGTGTTGAATACACAACATTGAAACAATCACATGTCATAAAAAACATCAGTACCTTGGTGGTAAGAGTTGTGAATTGAAAGCATGTGGTACCTAGTTCGATCTCCATCCGAAGTTTTTTTCATAAATTTTTATAACTAAAAAGTAGGGCTAATCATTAGGGTTAGAGCAACACTACTTAACATTTAGTATGAAAAAAAAAATAATGAAGAAAAAGCTAAAATTCACACAATCACATAACAAAATCAATAATTTTCAAACCCTAATGTCAAGGATTCGAAATTAACAAAATTCAGACAATCAATATCAACATTGGTCATAATTTTTTGTCAATTCGATGAAAGATGGTGTGAATCGGTGAGAGAAAGCGAGTTATCGGCAATGACATTTACGGCAGTCAGTTGTTGGTGAGGTGGCAGTTGCGGCGGCGGTGTGATGTGTGTGGATCAGTGAGAGAAATTGATTTTCTGGCGGTGGCAGTTACGGCGGCATGTGTTGTTGAAGTGGCAGTTGCAACGGTGGCGGGATGTTGTTATTGGGGTCACCGGCGACGGTGAAAATGAAGTTGAATCGCATGATGTGTGTGAATGACGTTCAATTCGTGTTCAAATGATGTTGGAATTCAGGGTTGTGAGAATGACTTAAAGTGAACTCGCATTTGTGCTAGATAAATAAAATGAAAGCAACTATAAGTCACAAAAAACTTTAGTGATCTAGTGGTAATGGTTCTGATCTACCAGAACTTGGTCTGGGGTTCAACTCTCAGCAGGAATTGTTTTTCATAATTTTTTTTCAAAACCAAAAATTAGGGTTAGGGTTAGCTATTTTAGGGTTGCAAAAGATGTTTATCAGACTGCCTAGGATTTATATATAAGTGATGAAGCATTGTTTACCTAGCTTTGCCCAATTGGATTTTGTTTTGTTAAACCCTTATCAGTAAATTATATGGTTTTTTTATCAAGGGAAATTAAAAAAAAAACTAAGAGTGTGTTTGGATGAGGTAATTGAGAAATTTTTGAAGTATTTAGAATTCTAGGCAATTCAAATGATTTAATTAAATTGACTTCATTCTAAATATTCTTGTTTGGATGGAGTAATAAAAAAAATTCTTGTCGTCATTTTTGGGCAACTTTTATAAATTTTAATTTTTTTGGGCCATATTTGAAAATTGAAATTAGGGGTCAATTTGTAAATTTCAAAAATATTGAGGGGTCGATTTATAATTTTGAATAAGTTGAGGGGAAAATTTGTACTTTACAAAAAATATTAGGGGTCAAATTGCAATGTTTTTTCGTAAATTTATTGGGGTCAATTTGAAAATTTTGGGAAATTTGAGGACCAAATTGCAAAATTTGAAAAATTATAAGAGTGAAGCATTTGAAATTATTAGCTTTTAGGTGTCATTTTAAATTCTCTAAATTTAACTTGAACAAAATACTTCATAAATTTCTATCATTTAGAAAATTCTTCATATTATTATCCAAACAATGGAATTCATCTAAAAGTATTTGAATCCCCTCAAAACATTACATTATCTCAAAACATTCTTCCATCCAAACACACTCTAAGCATTATGCTGCTTAAATACCCTAAGATATCCGCAAGCAGCTTAGTAGGTTATTAGGTTATATGTTAGTACATATGTAAACACTCTTTCGGCTTTTATTAAGGGTCTGTTTCGCAAGTCCTATTTATGAGATTATAGCTTATAACTTGTGTCTTGTAAGTTCATTTGACTAAAAAAGACTCGTTTGGTAACCGTCACTTTCTCTGGAGTTTACAACTTGTTTTTACTAGCTTACGACTTATCATTATTTATTCCAATTTTTATGTCATTTCATATTTATTATTATTATGTCATTTCATATTTAAATGTTAGTTCAACCACTAATTTTACCAAACATTACAAATTCAATCAGATAACTTATTCGATATCATCTATAAGTTCATCAGCTATAACTTAGCTTATCAATTGTTTTCTATTTTTTTTACCAAACAGGGCCTAACTCTTTTCGAGTTGGTCATTGCTTGCAATGTTAGTCTTTCTAACAAGTCCCATTTTAAAATAAAATAAAATAAAATACATTTGGGATGATTTAATAGGTGAACACAATGGTAGGTCAAGAGTTTGATTGTGCATGTACCAATTATTCAATGTCATGTTATATTTTTGTAATAATTAATTTAAAAATAAAATCAATTTTCAAATGAGTTTTGCCTTTGGGATACCGGTATCCAACCAAATTTTAGAGTATCTAAGAATTTACCATTTTAATATTAGGACAACTGCCATAAACATGTGAGATTCGTCCTCTTACTTTCTCCGTTCACTTCTACAGTTCTACTGCCATAAGCAATTGTTTGAATTTATTATGAACCCATAACAGTGGATCGTTCATCTCTAGTGTGATGTGGTATGAACAAGACCTTGAATGTTGTTGTGGAACAAAAATTGTGGCTTGCACAATAGCAAAACATAAAAAACAACGGGGTAAGACGAGTATAACTAAAAGGCTAAAGGTTGAAAAAAAATGTAATAGAAAGAATCCCTAAATCCTAGATCAGAGCTCCTAAATCTAGACTCCTTGAGAAAATGAAAAACATGAGTGGGCATCAAGTCGTCCTCATTATACTCACAAGCAAGAGCTACTTCTCAACCTGCATGTCTACATCACAAGGATGAGGCGACAAAAAGCCACTAGGGGGTAAGATATGCGTTCAACATAAAGGATTAATAAACACATGTAAGTTCAGGCAAAACAACAACAACATCATCATCAAATAGACATTCAACATATTAAAGCTTGGTTTTCATCTTACAAACATGCATATTATAATCGCATTCAATTACAAGCTTGGTTATCTCTATACTTCTTAACAAGTTCATCAAGTATACATAACATATCATCAACAACAATCAATTACCGAGTAAATCATCAAGATTAATCATATCAAAATCTCCATAAAATCCTCATACTGTACATAACATGTTCTCATCAATAAGTCATCATCAAATCAAGTCATAACAATCTCATCGCATTACGATCAATTAAGCAATTACCACTGAGATGCACAAGTTCACACCAATACATTGTCACATACGACTCATTATGTATATGCAATGTGTCTAATGACTCTACATGCATGTGGTACCAGGTTGAATATCGGAGCTATTTTACCGAGGGATCCCATCGTCACTTTCATCGTCACTGGACTTGACTCATGAATGAATGCATGTACATATATGATGACTCAACAACACATAAATACATGTAACTCAACACCAACATAATCAACATTATCATATATTCTTTCATATGAACATCGTCACTTCATCGTCACTTGTAATATATCATATATTCATCGTCACTTATCACATAACATCGTCATTCTTAATCATTCATAACTCATCACTTAATTACTAAGTCCACACCCACATCATGACTCATTTTAGACAATTCCTAAGTCTGTCTCTTAACCAATTAACTTCTAAACTTTCTGTAGTACCCCAATTTTGTCCTAAGCTTTTTAAAACAAAAAATCAAAAAAAAAATCAAAGAGGGAGAAAAAGTCAAAGTCAACAAAAGTCAACAGAAAAGTCAACATTTCAAAAATGATGACTTCGCACTGCGAAGCTCCCTTCGCACTGCGAAGTCTGCGATTTTTCTGCAGATTTTTGGTGTCTTTGATTTAATTCCAGATTTTGTTGCATATCATTTCCATATTTATTTTAATCAGCATTCATGGCTAATTGGGCCAAGCAAAACCAGAAATGAGAGACTTGCCATTAATGCCAAGGTTGGAAGCTTTTTCTTCCAACCTAGCATGTGACAAGCAAGTGGGCTTGCCCTTGGGCAGCTCTTGTCCCTCCCAAGTGACCTGTTAACCCCAAGGTTGCCAGCCACCTGTTTGATGACTTTCCTCCTGCTTGCTTCCCCCAAAACCAGTCAAACCAGCTGGATTTTTCACTTGAAAAAGCCATGAGTGCCTACCCTGTTTTGCAACAGCTTTTCACCCTCTCACACCAGCCATTTGTAGCCTTTTGCATCCCCCAATCTCTGCACATCACAGTGCACGTTTTTATTGATCAACCATTGAGATTGCAAGGATTGATCCCCAAGCTTGGCCAATTGCAATCCAGCCCTATTTCATCATCATTTCTATCCAAAAACCTTTGAATTTGTGGCTGAAATCAGGCTGAGTCTTGACCCTTGGCACAAGGCAAGGTTACCTCTATCCATTAGCATTTAATGCAAAGGGATTTAGCCTGATCCTAGCCCACAAATCAGCTGGATTTTGGGGATTTCTAATGATGAAATTGACTTGGTTTTGGCCTATAAATAGAGATGCAAGGCAAGAGTTCAAAACAGCAATTCAAGAGCATTATTCTAACCAGAAAACACTACTCATAAACACTTGAAACACTTACAAACAACCAGAAAACCAGCAAAGCACTAGCAAAACCAATTCCAACACAAAGCCTCACAAAGTTCATTGCTCATTACTAACATTCAAAACCTTTTGCAAGAACCTTCAACCAATTCAAATCCATTGCAGCTGGAGCTTTGCTAAGGATCTCTGTAAGTATTCTAAGTACTGATCTTGCATTTACAATTGTGTTTGCATCTTAATTTTGGTCCAAAACCTTTTGGTTCTAAAAAACCCCTTTTGAATTTCAAAGAAATCCCAAGGTTTTCAAAACATCAAAACTGGTTTGTCCAGCCTTTTTCATCCCAAAAACTCAAAGCTTTTCACTCACCTAAAAGGTCCTGAGTGTGTTCAGAAGTTGTTTCTGAACAAAAGTTCAGAAACAGCTTCTGAACTCAAAAATTCGCATTGTTCGCAGTGCGAAGTCATGGTCGCAGAGCGACCATGACAGAACTCAGAATCTGAGTTTAGGTGCCCAAATGGCCAATTTTTGAGGTTCTAGCCCAAGAGCTCAGAACCTAGGAGTTTTAAAACTCATGTTTTTCAAACCAGGTCAAGGATTTTGCACAATATTGGAAAATTCGCAAGTCCGGGTGACACTTTGTGGATAAATTGTAAAACAAGTTATGCTCCCAATCTTTCAAAACAACATGAACAAACAAGCTATGTTCATCATTTCAAATCCAAATTTGATCAATAAATATTGTTCATAATTTTCAAAACTCAAGCGTGGACATACGCCGAATTTGTTCGTTTTTTTAAAAACTGTTCGCAAAACGAGCCGAACTTGTGCGTTTTCTAGCAAAATTACAAATCTTTCCACTTTGGGTTCCAAACCAAATGTTTTGATATACTTTGGGATTTCTAAAGGAAATTCAACCAAAAACTTGAATGAAAAAGGGATGGTGTGACGTATGTCTCTCCATTGCCCCGATTGTACGAATGCGTGACGTATGTCTCGTCGTTCGGACAATCGTCATTCCCTTTTCAACGTATCCAACCAAACCAAATCTTGGCCCCTTGTGGTCAATCCGAACCTTTTGGTCCCCCGTGGCCAGTAGATTCCATCCCTCGACTCGTTTGAGTCACTCGGTCAATGTTCGACTCGTCCGAGTCCATTGTACCCGTTCTTGATCCCAGTGGATCAATCGAACAATCCCCCGACTCGTTGGAGTCCCCTCGGTCAATGATTGACTCGATTGAGTCCATTGCACCTTTTTTTTTTTGGTCCCATAGCGACCAACTCAACCCTTTTACCCAACGGATGTACCTTTTAACAATTCTAGCGTGATTCGTAAACAAACGCTTAATAAGTCTCCCAAGCGCGAGCATACAAGCTATACGCTTAATAAGTCTCCCGAGCGCGAGCATACAAGCTACGTTTAAATCGCAAGAATTCGGTTAAAACATCGTCCATTTAAAATTAACCAACACATGTACGTTTTTCTACCAAAGAACTACGTACGCTTTGAATTCTCCGACTACCGGGAGATACGTAGGAGCAAGATCGACATCTTGTCAAGCGCAATAATAAAAACTTTTTTTCCTTTCGTTTGTTTTCATCTCTTTCCCCCTTTTTAGTATATTTTCTTTTGACATAGATAAGCATGCGCGCAAAACATTTAAAAATAATTTAAGCTTTAGCCAAATAGAAGGTTCCCGTTGAGTACAACGGACGTGAGGGGTGCTAATACCTTCCCCTTGCGTAACCGACTCCCGAACCCGACAATGGTTGCGATGACCAATCCTTTCCTCATCGTCAAGGGTTTTATTATCGTTTCCCTTTCAAAAAAACTTAAGGGTTTATCAACGTTCCCTTTACACAAAAACTTTGGTGGCGACTTCACAAAGGCCCTCCGAGCGTTCAAGGACGTCCTCGGAGGATTTGCGCGTTTTTTTAAACGAGGTGCGCACACTTTCCCATACTTAATTCCAAGTTAATTCATCAATTACATCATCGTAAAACACCTATTAATCAAGTTTAAGGGTTTGGGAACCAATTAAGTGCATTGGATACCTCAAAAAGTCACAAAATTAGGGTTTCCCCTTCATATACAGGGCGCACAGTCGTGCCACATGGGGGCACGGTCGTGTCCCTCAATGTCGAG
Source organism: Medicago ruthenica (assembly GCA_018208015.1). Taxonomy (NCBI): domain Eukaryota; kingdom Viridiplantae; phylum Streptophyta; class Magnoliopsida; order Fabales; family Fabaceae; genus Medicago; species Medicago ruthenica. The sequence goes on along the minus strand of CM031373.1, from coordinate 27,929,943 downwards.
GATCACGCACGGTTCGTGCCCCAGGGGCGCACAGTCGTGCGTGTTCATCAGGTAGGGAAAATCTGATTTTTCCGTTTTTCGCGAAAATACCGTTTTCAATGTCGTTTTTCGATCCAATTCGCACCAAAATCATTCCAAAGCCTTAAACCAAATTATTCCAGTTAATTAAACATCAACTTAGCTTAAACAACTTATCCATAATCACTTAATTCCATCTTAATCAACTTAATTCAAAGTTCGTGTCAAAAACTCATTTCTTTCCAAAATAACTTAATTAACCAAATAGAACTTTACAGCAACAATCTCAACTTTCATTTCAACTTAACATACTCAACATCACTTAATTCAACTAGCATGAATCAACTTAAATTTCATGCTTGGGTTTTTGTACCATAGCTTAGATGCAGTTAATTAGAAGGCGAGTTTTTTTTTATGTACTCTGTCATATACTATGAATCGTGTTTTTTGTTGTGCCTTGTACCCCTTCGAAAAGAACAAAATAGAATTATATCACAAATCACCATCTTCTTCTATGGGGTTTTATACTTCTCAAACATGTTTTTTTTTTAAAAATAATACTTCTCAGACATGTTGAAAGTCATTTATTTTATATGAAAAAAATAATATCCCATAATTATTTATTCCTCATATATATCATGAGCCGACAAAATATTCATAAAAGGAAGGGGAAAAAAATCAACTAAAATCCAATCAAAAGAAGGGGAGATATGGCCTTGATTGGTTCGTAGGTTCATGCAATGGTTAGCTTCTCTAAAATTGTGAATCTGTGAGAGACAAACGTTGTCCGACCATATTGTTACACTAAAAAAAATGGTCTCACTAATAAAAGGTTTGGACACATTTACGATAACGGTTGAATTAAACTCAAAGATGAATCAATTGACATTCAGAAGGACGACTTATTCTATGCCAAGCCTCAAAACCCAAAGCTCGGACCACACTCCATGAGATTTATGAAAATTTCCTCCAAGCATAAACCATACACAAAAGAAGTGTAAGTATAAGAAAAAAGGAAAATGCTAAGCAGTGGAAGCAAATATAGTAGTATTGCATTGAAACTTTTGAAATCAATTTCTCAAAAGTGTAAAATGTGTTGTTTTCAACTTAAAACTTTTTTTTTTTACTTCCTTAACCAATGTCCATGGGGCACTGGTTAACATGACCCAAGAAAAAAAATATTTAATTTAAATGCAATTGTAAGTATAAAACTATTGTGAAAATATTTTAGAAACTAATTTAACAAGTTGCATAATAGTAGGATTTGATTGAGTGTGTGTGCAAGTTTTACAATGTGGTGCATCAAAACTAATCCAAAACAGTAAAAATAATAGTTCTTGCTCAATATACTTAAGCTGAGTAAGAGTTATATATATCTAAAGTGTAACTGCACTTAAGAGTCAGACAACTTACACAAATGGACCAAAATCAATTGTATTATTTGGAACTTATGAAAATCGGATAAAACAGGCTTTTAAAAAAGCTAAAATCAGAACGTATGGAAATCGGATAAAACAGGCTTTTAAAAAAAAGCTAAAATTGGAACTTAGTAAGTACCACATTTTATAGTTTTTTAAATGAAATTTTATTTCTATCTCAAAAGTTTACAAATTATGAAATAAAAAAACTCGAACCAAATGATTAATAAACTTTAGGTAAAGACGACTCATTAAAAAAAACTCAATTGAATTCTAGTTGAAACGATTCTAGACTAAACTTTATTAACATCGTGATCTAACTCTAAATTATCAGGGCACCTTTCGAGGGAATTAACAACAAAAAACCTTGTGTTAGGCAAATTTATTTTGTTTACTAGCGTAACCACTTTATTTAAAACCTTGACTTTTAACAAATCATTTTTTATAAAACCGAGTTCATCTCAAATTACATTTGTCAAACCCTAATCCAAACAAGTACAAGATTCCTCAAGGGGAACTTTTGTATTTCGATTAACATTTGACAAACATATTTTACATAAAATTGATTTAGTAAAAATTAGTTTCAAACGAAGTGTTTATGCTTACATCATTAGTCAAGTTTCACTTGTTCAGCTGGGCTCACAAAAGGGGAATCAGCTCATGTACAAAGCTGCGCAAGCCAATTGCCAAAGTTTAAGCTTTGTTTATGGCCTTAGGAGTTAACCAATCCAGCAGAAGTTTCGGAGGAACAGTCAAACGTCTTATAATTGTATTTTGAAAGCATAAGTATCCTCAAGTATTGAACTAGAAAAAAACAATGCTAATTATGTGCCTGCAAGTGGATATCGGTCCACAACACAGAATAGATAATTGATAGTAGCTGCTTCCAAAGTCTAAACAATTAACCATGCATGCAAGAACGGCAGAATACATAGGAAGGCAAAATTTTCATTCAAAAAGATATAATTATTTTCCCTGGAGAAAGAAAAACAACTCAACCAAATCAATGCAGCTTTCATACCTCCGAAGTACATTCCACACATATGTTTGAGTTTTAAGCAGATAATTTAGTCGTTCTAACAGATGGATGCAGATAATTTAGTTGTTCTATTAGATGGCACACCATTGAACCTATATATTTAGTATTTTCTGGTCCACTTCAACACATTCGAATAACATGGGGTCAATCACATGGGTTTTGTCTTCCAATATAACTCACCAGCTGCTCATTTGCATTTGAACCTTAGCATTTTGAGATGACCTACCACCCTTGTCTTTGTGAGAATTCCTGGATCCAAGTTTCTTCCGTCCCCTACGAGCTGATGCTATAGCACTTTGTCTTTGCTTACCCAAGCTCTTTGTGAGTTCAGCTTCAATTCCCACTGCATTATCATTGTTTTCCTCCTGCAAATCAAATTAATACCATTACGGTTTTCATGTAAAGGATAAATAACAAGGATTCTATAAACTAGAATAATATTAGTTTACTTTCAAGCAAAATTCATTCATTCGATCTTGACAGAAAATTAAATCAAATCCGATTGCATTTTCATCTTGGGATTTTTACAGCATTCCTTGTGAGAAATAATATTTGTACAACCATTTTGTGACAACTTTTGTGACGGCTTTCTCTCTCATACTCACATTATGTTTTTACTTTATCTCTCTATTGCTTTGATTTTCGTGCCAATACATACTTTTCTATGCAAATTTATGGTTGTCCCATAAGTTGTCATGTAAAAGGTTGTTCAAATAACACACCTCTAATAAAAGTAATAGAAATTAGCTTACTGTGTCGCTTGCCTCTTCCTTTTCAGATCCGCTGTTTTCACCTTCTTCAAATCTCTCCTCTTTTCCATGACTTTCATGTCCCTCATCCTAAACATGGTTTCATTAACAATCTTTCAATTAGAATTGTAATATACGGAATTGCATAACTAGTGAAATAAGCTGAACAAAATAATCAATTAGTGAACAAAACTGATCTTAGATAAACTACAGGACGTTCAAATTTACTTCCCACAGTTCACTTAGAATATCACAGAAGTTCTCACACTTAATCTCACATTCAGTGCAATGAAAACTTTAAATTCATCCTCATAAAGCCTAGAACGCAAGTTGGATATCCTTCCTAAGTTCTCCAACACTAACGTCCTAAGCAAATACCCAAAACCTTCTTTAATTATGCCGTGTCATATTTGGGTCACCGGAATGGGTCTATTTTTCTCTAATAAGGATACCAATAGGGATGAGCTTTTTGACTTCATCCTAGCTTCATCTTGGAGGTGGTATTTGGGAAGAGTATCATCGAGGCCTTGTACTAAGTCGCTGGATTGTATATCTAGGCTTTAGGTGGTACCGTTGTTTTATGTTTGTTGTCCTGTAAATGGGTTTGAACTTTGAACTATCTTTTGTAGTTAATTAATTTTCCGTTCAAAAAAAAGTTATGCAGTGTCATATTAGAAGAATCAAGGGCATCAATAGTTTTCAGAAAGGCAATCCCCTAACAGATGAGTCTATTTGTTTTATCTAGTTGAGCCACTATAGTTTTATATTTCTTTATCTGTACTTCACTCCTCCTAACTAAATTCATCAAAATAAAACAAATGAACAAATAGCACACACCATTTCCCATAGCCAGTATATCTTGTATGACAACAAAAGCTAATGGATATACTACCTGCTCCGACAAATGTAAAGAATCAACATTTAAATCGTCTGCTTCATTCAGGTTTCTCACCAGGTCACCATCTTCACTATCAGAACTTGTATCACTCTCCACCTCACCTTCAATGAACTGCAGATAGATTTGAAAAGATTTGAGGCAAAATGTTTCACAATCAATGCATTATAACTAAGAAAAGGCAGAAAAACCACCATACCCTCTGAATATCTTCCTCGTCTTTTTTACCAAAGCCACTAGCTGCAAGTTCCTTATCTAGAAAACCAGCACTTCTGTCTATTGAAGAAAAACAGAGTTTTCCAGCTTCGTCTCTCCCTTCATTAGAATTGTCATTATCATCTATGCTTTCTTGAAAAGTCATATTGAACCTAAAACAGAAAAGAGGGACAAATTATCAAGACAACTGGTTGAGCAGCCACAGACAAATCCAAAATCTTTCAATAAGTTAAGCAAAAGATAAACTAAAGATTCAATCAAAATAAGAGATGCAATATACTAATAGTGTGTATAGTTGCAGTATGTGCTAAAAGTGAATGACAAAATAAAAATTAACACTTCCTGTAAAATATCAGTTAAAAACCCAAACTTATAACAACCAGAGATACCAAATAGAAAATTAGGATCAGATCAAGTAGCATGAAAAAGGCAATGAAACAAGAGTATGCTCATATCAAAGATCTATCATGCAAAACAAGTGTTACAAATGTTAGTATCAAATTGTATCAATGTATGAATTCCAATGAGGTTTCTTTGTTTCCTTTGAGGTTCGTTTGATTTGCAAAAACCTAGGGATAAGACGAAGGACTAAATTGTATCAATGTGTGAAAAAAAAACACTTCTTTTTTTCTAGAAAATATCACAGGAATAATATTAAGAGATCAGACACAAGACCAAAATAAAAAAATTGATTGCTCAATAAAGGGAGAACTGTTTGACCCAAAATCTCAACCTCAAGTAAAAAAATGTGCTTCTTTCCTCCCCATTCTCTCTCTGGCTATATGGAGACGACGTTTACATGTGCACATGCAGTTTAAATGGTTTATCACACTTTAAACTGATATATAAGCAGTTGAAATGGTTTATCCTCAAGTAAAGTGTCTCCATATGTGAAATGGTTTATCACACTTTAAACTGATATATATGAAGATACTTTACACTTTATGAATTGAAACCTCTGCATGTGCACATGTAAACTTTGTCACATCTAATTTTCTCTTTGGTTGTTGAATCTCCAATACGAGTTTTCCCTTTATCATGGATTAGTTCTGTTGCACAGAATATACAGATAGCCAAATAGCATTTAACAATATGTCATTTCTCTTGCTACAAAAACTGGTTCTTTGAATTCATAGGGCGGTAAAGAGGATATGAAGGAAAGGAGGGAATTATGAATATTTATTTATATTTATAAGACAAAAAAATACACCTAAGAATATAAACTGAATTAATAAAATATAACTAAGAGTATAACCTGAAAATAATTTAACAATATACATTAAAATAATTTTAAAATGTCAAAATATAATCCTATGCCTATCCTTAATGCAGAACAAACATTAGAAGGCACGGAAGGTATGTATGCATATTAAACATTAAGCAGAAAATTGTTGCGTTGTAAGCCAACTACTACTTTAACATTACTTGACTGCCCCGATTCCAGATTCCTTATTTTCGAAGTTAACACCCCTCCCCCACTCTCTCAGACGAAGCAGTGAAATTCACAAACACTAACACATAATGTCAAAATACCTACAAACCTCTTTCTGAAAAACTTAAAGATACATTCAACATCACGATCAAAGTACCTGAAACAAGGAAAAATAATCAGTTAAGGCCTAACGAAAATATATTAGTTGAAAATGGAAAAGAATTGTTGGTTTCCTATTGATACCATACATTTAAGACATACTACTGTAACATTTCCATCACTATTGGTAAGATTTAATGATTTCATTTTCAATAGGGCATACTGTTTTTAAAACATAAAATGAATGAAATTGAAGCAAAGTTATAACAGGAATGCTATGAACACTCTTTCTAACACTTTCTCTAACACTCGCTCTCTTATTGGATGAAACCTATGTGTCTGTAAGTCCCACAATTTGGAAATGGATCCCACATAAAGTGGTGAGACTCACATGGGTTTCACCCAATAGATATAAGATAAGGATTTAATTGGTATGCACTTCAACGCAAAAACTGTTAAGTGTTAACACATGCATGATGCATCCCATCACATCTCACCATGTAGATATTTGTGAAAATATTTTAGAAACTTAATATACCAAAATGACATACTAGTTAGATACGTTTGAATGCATATGTAAAACTATTTTATACTGACAGTGGCAGTACATACCAATTAAACTCAATAAAAAGTCTATTGACATATTTGAACTCAAAAATTTCGTCAACATTATATCTTAAATTTCTGTGGATAATATTTAAAATTCAAACAAAACATAGAAAATGAGGTCCATTTCAGAATTGTCATGAGAAAAAAAAGTTAGAGTTCATACAAGCATGAAATCAAAGGAAAAAAAAAACAGAATTCGAAGGGACATAATACCATACAAGGAAGAAGCTCTTACATCTTTGCATTACGGTGTGACACAGACACCATTTGCGGAAAATCAATCACAGTAATTTTTTCTTCATCGTCAATCTACAGGAAACGAAGTCAGATTGTAAGCCAGAGGCAAAAGCCACAAAAAATGACACATAATGAAAAAAAATGCAGTGTTGTATTTAATGATAATGCTGACAAGTCCACACAGGTTATTAAAGCATACCATGATGTTAAATTCATTGAAATCACAATGAATGAGACCATGTTCTGCCAGCCGAATAATTATACCAATAATTGTCTCAAAAACTGTCTCTGGGTTTTGTAACTGCTTCACCTGAACGCTGCATTTGCAGAACCAAGTATTCAAACAATTGTTTACCAAAACCAGTGTAAAATATGCGGAAGGGAGTAGTGGTACAAACTACAAAGTTCAAACCAAAACGCCAGCTTAGGAACAAAAGCCTGTTAAAATATATGAAAACATCCCATAATATTTAAACTCTATCCTTAGAGTAATGCAAAATATCTATAAATCTCTTGGGATTGATCATATTTCATCAGATTTTAGATTATATTTCATAATTTAATTAGGATTAGAAGTCTAGTAATTATCATGATTAGTTTTATTTAATTAAGATTAAGAGTTGAGTAAGGCTTAGTGGTTAGTCTTTTACATCAAACTATAACCACAATCCGAAATCTATATTATTTCTCATCTTCATTCCTTATCTAAAAACCAACAATATAGAGGACAGTAAAAGTTAGCAAAGATAGTTTCGTGTTAACAACTACTACAGCTAGTTCTTAAAAGCAAAGAGGACTTAGAATCAAAATTGTGGTATTACATAAGAAATTATTAGACTTATCCTAATTCACCACAATAATCCTAAAGGGTTGAAGTTGTGAAGACTTAAAAATCCTTTACATTGTAGCCACAATTGTGGTTGGAGACTGCGATTCAAAACTATATACATGTGACTTCATTGCAACTTAGATTGATTGATGTTTCATGCTTACTCCATGATTTTTTTTTTGTAGGATGAATTGGGAGGAGATTACCCCACATAGTGGGATAAGGCGTGGTTGTCGTCGTCGTTGAATTGGGAGGAGTTTCTGAAGAAGCTGTTAGACTTGAATGGGCTGATATGTGTGTGTAAGCCTTACTATTAGGCGTGCTTGTGGCAAAGGATATGAGGTTATAATATTTGCAAACAACTGTTACTACAAGTCGTTGTAGATGGATTAGAGTGTCTGATTCCCTTTCATTTGGGGATCACTTTTGCTTTTATTCACTTTTAGTGAGGCAATACTTTTCTGTTCTCATATGTACCATTTGGTTTTTATTCACTTTTATGAAACCACAATTTACTACATGCCACTTCGCAACTAAATCACGTGCATCCAATGCTTTATGACGATGATAGTCATTAAACAAATACCCTGCTTAAGAAATGGTAGTTATTCTCAAGATGTAAAAGTGAGGGATAGAGTGGTCAGATCTCAAGCATATCCTGGTACTAATGTAAATACCAATTCATAGACCACACATCAAATATTATACAATTTTGACAGTGGAATAAATTAAGATTCCATTGTTTGGATTGTCATTAAAAGGGTGGGGAATGGAATGGAACTCAATGACATTTATTCCATCACATTCCATCACTTACTCTCATTTTGCTTACCCTCCAATTTGGGCGGAATGGGATGGAATTGCAATTACTAATTTATTTTTCAAAATACAAACTTACAAATATATCCCTACCTTCTCTACATTATGTATGTTCCCTTGAGTCTTCACTTCCAGTTCTGTTTTATAAAATTCATCTTCATAAAAACACGAATAGTTCTGATAATGATTTATTACTAACTAGCGTCATTTTTGTTTCAATGAAAATAGCTTGCTGCACTTTTTAACACCTATTATTAATAATTAATAATCAGTGTTCATTTGCCTTTTCCGTTTCATCATATCATATTATATTATGTTAATATTATATCAATTATATATTTTGTAATCATTTTAATGGAAGATATAAGCTTTAATTTGATATAATGGTATTTTTAAAGAAGGGTAAAATTGGAATAGAAAGTTATAATTCATTCCATTTTGTCAACAATCCAAACAATGGAACGAAAAATTTATTCCGCTCCATCATAAAATATCCAAACAATGGAATGGACTATTTATTCCATTCCATTCCATCCACTCCATTCCGTTATGTTCCTTTCCGCTCCATTATGTTCCATCAATCCAGACCGAGCCTAAGAGTACTTAATCTTGTTTGGTAAGTCAGGAGATACATGTGGCGCGAATGTGACTTTTATGTTTGAAACAAATACCATCCCTACAAATATCATCCCCTAAACGACTTTTATGTTTGAAACAGATACCATCCCTAAACGACTTTTATGTTTGAAACAAAACGAAAGAAGGGCACTTACAGAGGATAACCTTGGACGAGCGACATTATTACACAATGTCGATTATGTTCCACAGCCTCTGGAACCGGAAAGCCATGTGTTTGCAAAGCCTGTTCAAACAAAGAACATGTCACTAGATAATCGAGTAAAAAAGTAACAATTCAAGTACATAACTATGGAGATTAAAACCACCTTCATGAAAGCAAATTCTTTAAGTGCAGCAAGGCGAGATAAATAGAGCCAGTTATAACTACTACGATGTTTTAAGTAGTCGCGCTTCGATTTCACAGCTCTAAAAGAAACTCTACCAAGCCTATGCAACTTCATAGCCATAATTTTTCCATCTTCATCAGCAACCTCAAATATATCTAGCAAATCAATCACAAACAGCCTAATCAATTACGCTAATGAGTTTGAAATGACACGACGGTAAAAATTAGAAGAGAAAAAAAAATGAATTCAATATGTGTCAGACAATGGACATGTTTTCCGTCAGAAGTGTATGTGTTACGAAATACTTACCAGATTCTTTTCCAACGCCGATTTGGCGACCAACGGAGACGAAGACACCTTTATTGACCATGGTTTTGATGGCAAGAAAATCATAACCAAGGTAGGTAAGGCGAAATCCATCGTATTTAGTAGAGTCGTGATGCAACAGCTTGTGTTTAAGCAAGTTTTTCAGAACCTTGTAGGTGCCGCCATGTTTGAGACGAGCGATTCGGTCGATGAGTTCAGCGGGGACAATTTCGTGGTTTCTCATGCCCAATTCAACGGCGGTGAGAACCCTAAAATCATCTTTCGAGAGGTATCTCAAAACATCTACGTCGAGCTTCATTTTCGAATTTCTTCTGACTTATCAAACTCTCACTCTGCTGATTTCGATATGTGAAAATTGCCGCGGACGACGGAGAAGGGATTTCGATGTGTGAAAATTGGTGAAAGATGCAGGAGGATGCGGCCGTGATGTATGCAGGAGGAGGAGGAGGAGTGGTCGCGGCGGCGGTGGTGGTGGGTGGATGGATGGAGGAGGACAGTGTTACAACTGTTCTATGATTGGAAAAAATGGATCGCGCAGTCACTTCAGGAAGAAGAGGAAATAAAAAAGGAGTGGTAATTTTCAAAGTAACTAAAGGATATTATTGTAATTTCCAGGGTTTAAATTTTTTTTTTAAAAAAAATGGGGTTGCCATGGCTCCCCCTATAGCCTGCTGCCTCCGCCACTGGCGGTGGTGTAAGTCGTCGGACGGCGGAGACTGGACTTTCACAATTTGCATTCAAGTTTTGTGTGTGAGAGTGTAATATCTTTCGTGAATCGGGCTACGTTTCGTGAATCGGGCGGGTATTGGATTTAGGGTTTATCATTAACATAATAAAAAATACACTTTTTGTCTTTGCTTTTTACTCTTCCTAAACTAGACTATCCACCTGTGCTGCCGCACGGGTCATATAAATGGCATATGAAAAGATATATATAAATGGCATATTACATGATGTTATGACAAAAATCAATTAGATATTAAAAAGTATTATTACAATAGAAGGAGCATCACTTCTATAAGTTGGGAAAAACTTCTTTGTAAACCACGTTCGAAGTACTTTTAATGCAAACATCGTCTTCGTTTGTTAGGAGTATTTTCAGACCACTCCTAGGCGTAACACGTGATATTGCACCCATATAATTAACTCATATTTCTAAATCAGAATCTCATTTAATTAACCCATATTTCTAAATTAACTTATACGCACCCCTGATGGTTGCCATATATATCAGCGTCCCATGATCTAATGTGGTAAAAGAACTTAATATTGGTTCAATTTATCCAAATGTTGCGACACATCCATCCTCTATCCAAAGCCAGCTGAAAAAACCCAAAATAAGCAAGTTCCTTGGTGAACAAAATAGATTAATTGTTAGTATATTAATATTTTATAAGGATATAATAATCATATGAGTATATATAATGTGATTACCAAAAATACAGCTTCTATTTCATCGGCAGCAAGTACTTTATTGTAGGTCAGTTGAAAGTTCATCTCATCGTGCACAAATGGTCTTGGCACGACGTTGGGCAAATTGACTGGAATAACATTATTCTCAACTCTAAAACTCATTGGTGGAACAAAAGTAGGAAAACGGATCGTCTTCCCAAACCTATTCTTCACTGTAATATAGATCAGAGTCTGAAGATCAGAATCTGAAGAACAGCGTCTGAAGATCAGAGTATGAAGAACAATGTCTGAAGAACAGAGTCTGAAGAATAGTGTATGAAGATCAGAGTCTAAAAAACAGTGTCTGAAGATCAGAGTCTGATGAACAGTGTCTGAAAACTGGGAGTCTGACGTACTTGTTTACTTGTAGACTAATCTATTTTATTTTTGTTAAGTTTATGGATGTTGGTTCTTAAGCTAATCAATCCTATCACCCCATTTATTATTATAATTATTATTATTATTAATTATTATTACTACTATTTTTACTTTTCATTCTAAAGAGTTATTATACCCTGTTGTTATTAAATTAAAAAGAGCAAAATCGTACAAAAACTTATTCACAATACCATATACTGTATCACGAACATGTGGCTTATATATTTGTTCAATATATCCAAATGTTGTGACACTTAATTATTATGTTGAGTAGTCTGCTACTTAGATTCGTAGGAAAGAAGATGGAAATACTAACTATTTTTGTTGAATGTATGGATAGGTTGATATAATGTTGGGGGCGCAGCTTATATAGACAGCTTAATAACTGTCTTAAAGAGTTGAAACCGCCTCCCTCAACCATAAATTCATTGGGAACTATCTGCAATTATTGCAGATATGGAACATAAGCTTTAAATGAGTTGGCTGCTGTGATGGAAAGGAAACAGCCACAATTTAACATGCATAACCCAATAAAACATGTGCAGTCAATGTAAGGTGGCGCACATAAACCATGTGATGATGTATATCATGTCCCTCATGCGTTGGAAACTGATTGTAATCATTGAAACATGTAAAAAACACGTCGTGCGAGTAATATGTTGAACTAAAAATTAACAATAAACGTGTTATCCACAATCCATCCAAAATCTGCTGCGATACACATAGTCTCTAGGGGATTACACAAACTTTGTTATAAAATTGGATTAAGTTGTATCACTTATAATTGAAATTCCATATTCTTTTCTATTCGTACTGTTTGCACCAAACATCAGAATTAAGCTGTATCACTTATAAATCAGGATATAATAGATTAATTGTTAGTATATTAATATTTTATAAGGATATAATAATCAAATAAGTATATATAATGTGATTACCAAAAATCCAGCTTCTATTTCATCGGGAGCAAGTACTTTATCGTAGGTCAGTTGCAAGTTCATCTCATCGTGCACAAATGGTCTTGGCACGACGTTGGGCAAATTGACTAGAATAACATTCTTCTCAACGCTAAAACTCATTGGTCTTGACTAGATCTATTTTTTTTGTTCAGTAACCTTTAATCTCCTTTTTTCGAACAATGTATCTACGAAAGCCATTGTGGTGTGTTTTCTTACTATCATATTTTCTTATGTATCTTCATAAAAACACAAATAGTTCTGATAGTGATTTATTACTAACTAGCGTCATTTTTGTTTCAATGAAAATAGCTTGCTGCACTTTTTAACACCTATTATTAATAATTAATAATCAGTGTTCATTTGCCTTTTCCGTTTCATCATATCATATTATATTATGTTAATATTATATTATAATTATATATTTTGTAATCATTTTAATGGAAGATATAAGCTTTAATTTGATATAATGGTATTTTTAAAGAAGGGAAAAATTGGAATAGAAAGCTATAATTCATTCCATTTTGTCAACAATCCAAACAATGGAACGAAAAATTTATTCCGCTCCATCGTAAAATATCCAAACAATGGAATGGACTATTTATTCCATTCCATTTTGTTCCACTCCATTCCGTTATGTTCCTTTCTGCTCCGTTATGTTCCATCAATCCAGACAGAGCCTAAGAGTACTTAATCTTGTTTGGTATGTCAGGAGATACATGTGGCGCGAATGTGACTTTTATGTTTGAAACAAATATCATCCCTACAAATACCATCTCCTAAACGACTTTTATGTTTGAAACAAATACAATCCCTAAACGACTTTTATGTTTCAAACAAAACGAAAGAAGGGCACTTACAGAGGATAACCTTGGACGAGCGACATTATTACACAATGTCGATTATGTTCCACAGCCTCTGGAACCGGAAAGCCATGTGTTTGCAAAGCCTGTTCAAACAAAGAACATGTCACTAGATAATCGAGTAAAAAAGTAACAATTCAAGTACATAGCTATGGAGATTAAAACCACCTTCATGAAAGCAAATTCTTTAAGTGCAGCAAGGCGAGATAAATAGTGCCAGTTATAACTACTACGATGTTTTAAGTAGTCACGCTTCGATTTAACAGCTATAAAAGAAACTCTACCAAGCCTATGCAACTTCATAGCCATAATTTTTCCATCTTCATCTGCAACCTTGAATATATCTAGCAAATCAATCACAAACAGCACAATCAATTACGCTAATGAGTTTGAAATGACACGACGGTAAATATTAGAAGAGAAAAAAAATGAATTCAATATGTCTCAGACAATGGACATGTTTTCCGTCAGAAGTGTCTGTGTTACGAAATACTTACCATATTCTTTTCCAACGCCAATTTGGTGACCAACGGAGACGAAGACACCCCTATTGACCATGGTTTTGATGGCAAGAAAATCATAACCAAGGTAGGTAAGGCGAAATCCATCGTATTTAGTACAGTCGTGATGCAACAGCTTGTGTTTAAGCAAGTTTTTCAGAACCTTGTAGGTGCCTCCATGTTTGAGACGAGCGATTCGGTCGATGAGTTCAGCGGGGACAATTTCGTGGTTTCTCATGCCCAAATCAACGGCGGTGAGAACCCTAAAATCATCTTTCGAGAGGTATCTCAAAACATCTACGTCGAGCTTCATTTTCGTATTTCTTCTGACTTATCAAACTCTCACTCTGCTGATTTCGATATGTGAAAATTGCAGCGGACGACGGAGAAGGGAGCGGTGGTGTAAGTCGTCGGACGACGGGGACTGGACTTTCACAATTTGCATTCAAGTTTTGTGTGTGAGAGTGTAATATCTTTCGTGAATCGGGCTACGTTTCGTGAATCGGGGCGGGTATTGGGTTTAGGGTTTATCATTAACCTAATAAAAAATACACTTTTTGTCTTTGATTTTTACTCTTCCTAAACTAGACTATCCACCCGTGCTGCCGCATGGGTCATGTAACATCCCACTTAAACGTAACTTTTATCTGTAACAGAGGAAATACGAGTAAGGGTAAAATTGTAATTTCGAGATGGCAAGGCTTTAAATAGGAAATCAAGATATTTTCATGTCATTTTCTCCTCTCCACTCTCTCACTACAAAGCTGATTTCTCTCCCTCCCTCTCTCTAAGTCTCACGCCATCCTCATCATTCCATCATCTATTAATTTTCCTTCCAAAACTCTTGGAGCATAAGCAAGCTCTTTTGGGAAAACTTAGAACAAGAGGAAGCTAAGGAGGAATCAAGGAAGGAAAGAGAAGGGATTAAAGCTAGGGTTTTAGCACAAGGAAGCTTATCAAGACCAGTTGTGTTTCAGGTGAGTTCCTTAGAGTAGCAATTTACCCCCTTTGGGTTAGTTTTGTGTGAGATCACAAACTTAATTACTAGGATTTAAGTAAAAAGATAGTATTTTCCCCTTTTTGATACTTATGCTTAATTCCAGTTAATCCTTGGGTAAAGTACGTTTTTATAGCTCAAAATGAGTTCCTGTCATATTGTCATTGATAATTGGATAACTGGGTACCAAGGTTTTTAAGATTAAACATGTTTTCAGAAAATTCTGTGTTCTGCTACAGTCGCAGAGCGACGCTCAGGGTCGCAAAGCGAAGTAGCAGAGCTTGGCTACTGCCTAGCCTTCGCCTAGACTTCGCCCTGCAAAGTGATCAGAAGCTGAGTTCGCAAAGCGAAGTTGTCAGCCGCTCTGCGAAGCTTCAGACTCAGGATCACCAGGTTCTGAAGGTTCAGACTCTGAAGTTCAGAGTCTGAAGGTTCAGACGCAGGATTTCGCAGAGCGAAGTCTGGGAGTCGCAGAGCGAAGTTGCCCAGAAAGGCATTTTATTTTCTAATAAATGTACCAAGCCAATGATCTTCGATATGCTTTAGGACAAAGTTACTCATCATATTTCCAGGATTAATCTAGGAAATGCATATGTATCATAAGAGTGATGGGTAGAATTATTTCTAAGTTATCAAGTAAGATAATGGGCTTAGTTCCCCACAAAGAATTAGGCAATCCATGAGATAGCAAGTATGAACCTTATATTATAGGTTAAGTATTACAAGAATGATTACTTAAAGAATGCATCAGATATGCATAAGTTATAAGTTATATATATATATATATATATATATATATATATATATATATATATATATATATATATATATATATATATATGAAGAATAAGAACAAGTTAATTAAAGGACTAGATGTGTCTCCTGTCTGCTCGTTAGTTAGTATACAAGGGGTTCCAGATTAAGCTGGAATGGTGAAGTTACCGTCCGTGAGGGCAGCTACACATCAAAGTCAAGAAAAAGTTAATGTGTCTCTTGTATTCTCGCTAGTTAGAATACAGGGGGTTCCGGTGAAGTTATCGTCCGAAAGGACAGCTGGAATGGTGAAGTTACCGTCCGCGAGGACATCCACACAAAAGCAAGAGGAGTCCGGTGTTAGCCTGATATGATTGGAATTTCACCGGTATGATGGGAGATGTACTTCGGGGTTACTCCCCCCCGATGCACTCCGTAAAATGAACCAATATAATGTATTGTTTGTTCAACGCTAACTTCTAACTTAATGTTATAAGAAAGATGAATATGTATATATTATATACTAAGAGCCTGCTGATCATCAACAATTATCAGGTGTAGCATTTGTATTTCTCAACGAAATTGTGTAGAATATTGTAAAAATCTGTCCAAAAAAATTAGAATTTTTTAACAAAACATGAATTAAAGATGAATTGAACATGAATTAACAAAACATGAATTAAATATGAATTAAAAATTCATATTTAATTCATGTTTTGTTCAAAAATTTTATTTTTTTGTTATAATATTAAAAACTTTTCCGCAAAATTTTATTCAAA
This sequence comes from Medicago ruthenica, assembly GCA_018208015.1. Lineage (NCBI taxonomy): Eukaryota > Viridiplantae > Streptophyta > Magnoliopsida > Fabales > Fabaceae > Medicago > Medicago ruthenica. The sequence continues at coordinate 27,913,613 of CM031373.1, read as the reverse complement.
AGTATGAATTCTACACATGAGTTTACTTAAAAGAAGAGACCAAAAGTGAAGATGGAAAACTTTTGGGGGACTAAAAAATTGAAGAAAATTTTTAGAGGGACTAAAACGAAAAGTTGATATATTTATAGGGATAAACAACATATTTAACCATATATTATTTATTATCTCTCATATTAATTAAAAATTGAAAATATTTTTTTTTTAATGCTCTGATTTCAAAGGGAAATACAGTACTCCAGAGTTTGGTCGAAAAATAAGTAAAGTTTGACCAATTTTTTTTTTTGTTGCAGAAAGTTTAGTTGAGTTGAGCTATGGAGGCTCATCAATGTCAAACATACCTCAAGGATTAGAAAACGCTTACAAAATACTAACAGATAAGCCACATAAAATATCCGTACATCGATCACAAGAGTTAAACCTAGGACTGAACATTAGTTATTAACCAAGAATTGTTCCGAATAAATGTTAAAAAATAGAATAGAAATAAAAAATTACAAAACAAGATATAAAATGAAATAAATTATTTTTGTAAAAAGATTTATACTAAGATGATTTTAGTCAAATAGTCAAAGTCATAGTTTTTTTTAAAATAAAGTCAACACAGTAATCTCACGTGGCAAGTTCTGGTTCGATTCATGGACGTGTCAGAACACACATTCCAATGACGAAAATAGCCTCCACTCATGGACATCAAAACCAAACATGACAGGGTCAAAACCGTCAAAAGAGAATAACTTCCATATTGTCGAAACCGTTAGGAGGGAAAGCTAAAAGTGTTGTCGCTGTTTCGTTTTCCAAATCAACAACAATGGAATCATCATCTTCTTCACACTAAGAACACAGAGAAAAAGGGTTTCAAAAAAGTGAAATTTTTGGGTTAACAATGATCCAATGGACGAAACAGTTGAATGCTGCATTTGGGTTTTCATTTCTTTGGCTTATTTGTTTGATTTACTTCACCCAGGTTTCACTTCTTCATCTTTTGTCAAATCTTTTGATAAATATTAAATCTTTGTGTGAAATTGTTGATGGGTTTTTGTTTTTCTTTGAGATCTGGTAGTTTTATTTATTGGGTGTTGTTCAATTCATGTTTTTAGTCCCATTTTAATTTTTATATATAAAGTTGCTATGAACGAAGTTTTTTTTTTGTTGTGTTATTCTTTATTTTTTAGTAAATTTTATGATTCTATGTGTTGGTCTATGAGGCACTGACATGCTATGCTGTCACAGGTAATTATTTATGAAAGTGACATAATTGAATGTAATCACAAGTGTTGTTGTTGTTGTTTCGGTGCATGACACTAACATATGCCGGACACCGGACAAGTAATTAGAAGTTTCGGTGCTATAGAGGTGTTGATCAACTTATTAGATTGCTTTAGTGACAACAATTTTTATGATCATAGTTGTGTTGTGTTGTATTGTATTATGTCTTGTCTTTTTGTTTTTTTCTTTTACTTAATTAAGAACTCTATTGATGCAGGGTTTTAGGTCATTTGTGTGGACAGCAATTTCCTATCAGCTTAAAGATAATCTTCATTTGTCACCCTCAGCTTCCCAATTTGTGTTTTCAGTTGCATTTTTTCCATGGAGCATTAAACCATTATATGGGTATGAATCGTTTAATTTCCCCCCAATTGAGTATCATGTATTGGATTTAGTTGGTATGTAGTGTCAGTGTAGAAAGGTTTTACATTGCCAATCAATTATAATTGTCGAATCATTAAAAATGTTTAACGTCTACTATAACTATCTTAAAAGTTAGATATAAGATTGGTTGTGATTGTTTGACAGCGTAAATAACTTTACATGACAGTGTATCAAAATTAAAATCTTCTGTTTTCACACGTAGAGATACTTAAGATAGAGGGATACAAACACTAATATTATATCTATATCTAGTGTAGATTCGTTAATTATATCTACATGAATAATTTTATTTTGAATTTATGATGATATTCTGTGCCTATGTTATTTAGCTTAGTAAACCAGAATGGAGACAATTCTATCACCTTTGGTGCTTCGTTTGCATCTCCAAAGAACATGTGACATAGAAAATGATGAGAGTTTTTCTATTCTGAATAATAAGATGATTGCTCATCTCCTCCTCTCATATTCTCAAATATGTCAGAATACACTCCCGGAAGCATGCTTCCAGTAAAAGGACACATTTTTACAGTGGTGGGGATGAGCAATCATCTAATTAGTAAGGAAAGTACAAGGAAAAGTCTGTGTTTAAATTAAATAATATATAAAATTAATATTAGCAACTGTTCTTCATTGTTTGTAAGATTTACTTTTCTCTGTCATTGGAATTTGTGGATATGGTTTTTAAAATGATATACATATTCCCATCATATGAGATATGAAAAGAACAAAAAAAAGGCATGAAAGAAGGCAAGATCTTAAGGTAACTCCTGAATGACTAAATGAATTTTTATTCAACATGAAACAGAAATTTCACTAAATGTTTTCAATATCTATTGAACCGACTAATATGTGTTGAAAACAGCAAGGTGCAGTTTAGTTTGTGTAGTTACTGTTTTTACATGTATCTGTTTGTTTACTAAATCAATCTCACACTGCTTCCTTATAATCTGGTTTGGTTAATGATGAACAGAATACTTTCTGATTGTATCCCGATTAAAGGAAGCAAACGGATTTCGTACTTGGTCATTGCGACTGTGCTCTCCCTGGTACCATGGTTTATTTTAGGTTTAAGTTCAACCTTGAGGAATTCAACATGGCACCTGATGGTATTCTTGACTGTGCAAAACTTAGGATCAGCCATGGCAGATGTTGTTGTTGATGCAATGATAGCCGAGGCTGTAAGATATGACAAGTATGTTTGCATCTTCAGTTCCGAATTTCATTGTCCAAGATAAACTGTTGCATATTGAATAGTATGCCTGCATATAGATAAGCTTCCAATCTCTCAATACAATGGACCAGTGAAGGTCGAAGGGAGTGTTTAATACCAGATCGGTTAATTTTGTGACTTTTGTTGATAATCTTTGTAACTTAACCTTATTTCAGTTGATAGATCAAAACATTTGTCAACCTTCTATGATGGATATATTTCTTTGCATGATAACCAATTTCTTTGCATTGTATGTGTGTCTATATATAATGTGAACCATGCATGCACTTCATGGAATCTTTGCAGAGTTCTCTTTTTAAGGCCTGTTTGGATTGACTAATTTGAATTTATCTATTGACATAAGCACTTCTTACACTGTATGAGAGAGCTTATAGAAACAGCTTATGACATGTCCATAAGCTGTTTTCAACTCATTTCCATAAGCTCTCCCGAATAGCTTACAAAAACAGCTTATAGATTATATGAAAACTGTTTGACTTTATTTTATCTTTTGCTATAGAAATAGCTTATACAAAAGAACTTAATTAAGCTGTTTATCCAAATATGCCTATTCTCTATGATTAAGTATTTGCTTTGTTGGTCAGGGCCAAATTTGCAGGAGACCTCCAATCATTATCTTGGTCTTCAATGGCTGTGGGAGGAATATGCGGGAGTTTGTTAGGGGGAATCGCATTATCAAGTTTACAGATAGATGCTATTTTTCTTCTATTTTCTGTACTGCCTTGCATACAGTTATTATCATGCTTTTCTGTGAAGGAGAACTCTGTAAATAGCGAAGTTTTAGTTGAGGATTATATTGCAAAGGATTTGCATACCAATGGTAGTAGTAGTACGCTAGATGAAGATAGTTCTTTGACTAAAAAGTCACACAGTAGTACAAGAAAAAGAAAGAAGGGAAAAAAGAACACAAAAAATAGAGCAGTAAATACCAGCAAATCAAAGATTCTGGAGAAAGAAGACTCCTTAGCAACAAAGTGGTTCCATTCCTTGAAGAAAGCAATTTATGATTTGTGTCGTGCGTTTAGACAGCCAATGATTTTGAGGTAACCAATCATTAAAGTAGATATTTGAAATTTTGGCTGTTTACTTTTAAGATTATTGATGATTCCTTGTTGAGAGCATATTTCATATTTGAGAGTTCTATTCATATATAATTATAGTTTATGGTTAATTTACATCCTGGTTCTGAAGCTTCCTATTTGTTCCTGAAATCTGGTCTTTTTAATACGGAATGCATCCCCCTGGTACCGACGCTTCAGATCGATGGCATGTACATTGTCCAACACCGACACATGTGGGCACATTCAATTATATTCATTTTCTTAATTATTATCGGCGTCTGTGTTTGTATTAGTGTTTCATTCATACTCCAAACATGTAGACATTAAAGGTTTGTTAGCCAAATTTCAGCCAATTAAAAAAGATAATCTCCATCCTCCTTTACATTATGGCCAATTATTTTAACTTACAAAAAAATTGTGATCACATAAGTTAGCTTATATTGATTGATGCTATATTCAAAAACATTATCTACTAAGGTTCAACTAATAAATAGTAATGTTTCGGAAACTTACTATATCATATGAGAAATTTTAAGTTTTCTTTTCCTACTCCTCATTAGTGTGTTTGTGTTTTTTTTTTTTTTATGGCCTCACAGAATGAAGCTAATTCATTTTACACATATGCTATAAAATAGTTAGTAATAATCTCTGTTTATGTTGTGGAGGACAGACCTATGTCTTGGTTTTTCCTTGCCCATATTACTGTTCCCAATCTTTCAACGGTCTTATTCTACTACGAAACGGAGGTTCTAAAGCTCGAAGCATCTTTCCTGGGGACGGTACGCGTTGTTGGTTGGTTAGGACTTATGCTCGGAACCTTCGTTTATAATCGTCACCTAAAGCATATGACGCTTAGAAGAATTCTCATGTAAGCAACTAAGGATTGTTTTATTGGTTGGTAATTAGTTTGTGTCTATTTAATTTACTGATATGTTCTTCTTTTTATTACAGGTATGCTCATGTTGCGTTGGCCATCTTGAATCTTCTGCAGATTGCCATTGTGTCTAGGAAAAATATTGCCTTTGGTGTACCAGATAGGGTTATGGTGCTCTTTGGCTCGGCGCTTGTTGATGGAATCAATCAATTCAAGTTTGTCATTTCTTCTAATTTTATTTTATTTTTGCTTAAGAATGTGCATGGTACGGTAGGTGAAAAATATTTCCAACATGAAAATCAGCATGAATGGCATGAATTTGCAAAGGATGATCTCTTCATTTTTGATACATTGTCATCATAATATTATATATGTAACAGTTTTCATTCCTCACTGGCTTAAATTTTGTCCTTTTTAATCCCTGAAAGATGGTATTTTTTTGCTTATGGTTCTTGTTTGTTTTGATGTAGTTACTGCAATTTTTTTTCCATATTGAATTAGTCCCTTTAAAATAAAATTGATATATATTTTATGGACTAATATCAATATAGTACTTATATTACAAGAACTAATTCAGCATAGACCAAGTATTACACGAACTAAACCAAAACAATGAGGAACAAACTATAAATGTTTCTAATTTTTAAGGATTATAACCTAATATAGGGACTAAAACCGAAAAAGTGTATTATATTAAACGGACTAATTCTATAATCATTTACTTTATCACTGCACCTGGATTCATCTTTATCAAGCACATCTCAATAGGTATTATTAACTCAGGGATTGAACATACGGTATATATCAATTAATATTTTATGTTTGTACCTATTTTTCATAGCTTTTGTTGCTTGAACCTTGAAGCATAATGATTTGATATGAACCATTTTTTGTGTTACATACTTGGAGTCTATTTGTATTGATTTATTTGAACGTATCTTCTTGCATAAGCAGTTGTGAGACTGTTTGTGAGAGCTTATGAAAACAGTTTATGACATGTTCAAAAGTTGTTTTCAGCTTATTTTCATAAGCTCTTCACTCTTCAGGGAAAACAACTTATAGATTATATGAAAGCAGTTTGACTCTCTTTTATCTTTTGTTATAGAAATAGCTTGTAAATAAGCATTTATATGATAAGTCCTTCTGATTTTTCTCTCTGGAAAAAAATGCAGGTTTATGCCGTTCCTAATCTTATCTGGACAACTATGTCCTCCAGGAATTGAAGGGACATTATTTGCTCTTTTCATGTCAATAAACAACTTGGGAACAACGATAGGGTCTTTTGTAGGTGCTGGCTTGGCTTCTATATTGAACATAGATTCAGGATCTTTTGACAATCTTCTGTTAGGCATTGTTATTCATGCTTTGTGCAATTTCATTCCAATTGCTTTTCTGTTTCTGATACCAAAAGAAGCAACAGGTGCATCAGCATAGATAGTTAGTTATTGATGAATACCATTGGAATTGGTTATATACACTTCAAATAGTTTTTCCTAGTTATTTTGATAGTTTATATTTTCCACTTGTAAATTGGAAAATATTAGAGGAAATGAGGAACATTTGAATTGATTTATATACGAATTTTCTTTGAGAATGATACTGATTGTGTATGCTCTTCTGCAACATTTTTACATCTTGATTAGCATATGAGGCTTGTTTTTAACATTTAAATGAGTTTAATTTTGGCTAATATAAGCATTTATTGATATGCTTTTGAGCATCCAGCTGCATTTTATCAAAACAAGCTTGTAATCTTTTACCTTTTTATGTCTACAAGTCTTATCTCAACTGATTAAAGTATCAAAATTGTTAGATCAGACGCCGTAATCGAGGTTCGAACTCCGACTTCTCCTCTTGTGTGTGTGAGCTTCCAATGATTATTGTAATTTTTCCCTATCTACCAAAAAAATCTTTTAACTTTCTCTAAGACTTTGTTTGGTATGCATAAGTAAACTACTCTTGCACCATGCACAAGTCTACTTTCTACATTGAATCAACAAATCACATTCATTTAATTTAATGAAGAGACTTATGTTCCTTGTACACCATAGACTTGACTTTTTTTAATAGACTCATTTTTTAACCTTTTAGGATTTGAATATTGGGTTAAATAGATTTCTCACCTCTAAAGAACACTCTTCATCCAAATTTAGTCCATACAAATTCTTCTCTTAAGGCCTTCCACTTATTCAACTTACATCAGTAAATGGGGATATGCTTGCGAGGAATTTTTCTCCATTGGGGCAGGTATAAGAAAGAAAATCTCTCCAATGATAGTGCGGGGATGGGACGAGGATAATAACCCTGCCTTACGGGACATCGTCCCTGAGAAATTCACTAAAATTCAAGTCTCCAATGATGCGTTGTACATATGTCAACCATGTCAAAATGAGCGAGTTGGCATGTGGATGCCACATCATTAGAAAATTTTCATCGTTGACTTGAATTTTCATCTAGGCATGTACTATTGACCCTTCAAATACAGCAATAGTACGATTTGGTCTTTCACTTTTGTTGAACAACTGTAGTCCTTTTTGAGTAAAAACTTTAATTTGACGCACATGTAGACTTTTTTTTTTGAATGGCAAAGTAATAATATATAAATAGAAAAGGAGGAAGCAAGTCCCAAATAGTACAGAGAAAGAGAACCAAAAAGCAGAACACGAGAGCACTAACAGACGCCTAGCTCAGTGTACCAGAGGTACTCAAACAAGAAAAGGAAACAAAAACTCCAAACTACAACCACCGTCAAAAAGCCTAAAGCAAGAAACAGGCAAAACAAAAAGAAAAAACCTACTCGGAAAGCCGGACAGGAGCGGCAGACACTCCACCACACCCCAGCCGAGGGCCAGAACCCACAACCCAAACACCCTACCGGAACCAGCATAGGACAGATTGCGCCTCCCACTCATATAAGGAGCAGAGGCTGACATAACTCTTACCCATGAACCACTTCCAGGATGAGAGCTTCACCTTATCAACTAAAAGCTCGACAGCTGGAGTCCCTTCAGCAAAAATGATATCATTACGAGCGTTCCAAACAGCCCACACAACAGCAAGCCAAACCAAAAGGAGACCTAGAGCAACTCTCTTACCAGAACCCAACCCTAAAAAACTAAGAAAACTACCTAGAATACTCGAGTGCAGCACTAACTCTCAACCCAACCACCTAGAAATACCATACCAAACTGGCAAAATTGCCTTACAGGAGCAGAACAGATGGTCTGTCGATTCCTTCACTACCCCACAAAACACACAAAGAGTATCACCCTGGACATGGATAACCCTCCTCCTAAAGAGATTGCAACGGGTAGGCACCTTATCCTGAATGAGCTGCCACGCAAAGGCTGCTACTTTGGGAGGAGCTCTAGACTTCCACACACACGCCAGAGTTGAAAACAAATTAGATGGGAGGGTCGCCGCACCTGCCGAATTTTTAGATAGAAACAAATAGGCTGCCTTAACCGAATAACCTCCGTTGGGATCCAAATTACAGCACCACATGTCCTCCGAGTTAGGTCTCAGTAAACCCTCCAGTAAAATACTCAACTCATTAACTTGGCCCAAATCCTCCATCGACAGATCCCTAGACCATCTAAAAACTCAAACCCACCTCCCGTCCTCCCAAGACCCCATTCCCCCCACTTTATCCCCCATTGCTGGGAGGCACTAAAAAGGTCTGGAAACTTTACCTTCAAAGGGATACCAAACACCCATGGATCAAACCAAAAGGAAATATTCCCACCATCCCCAACCTTTACAGCCACACACTCCGCAAACCAGTCAGACCTCGCATCCTTGTTGGTACCAAGAAGAGACACATTTTTCCACCACAGCGAGGACCTCCGGAGGCCTCCAAACCTCCCCTCAAGATGCGTAGCTGGGACCATGGAGCCGTATCTAGCTACAATGATCTTTCTCCAGACACTCGTTTCTCTTTGCAGCAATCTCCACCTCCACTTACCCAACAGGGCAAGATTAAACAAACGAAGGTCTCTCACTCCTAAGCCACCTTTTATCTTTGGCTTGCACACATCATCCCAAGTGTAGTACCCTAATTTTGTCCTACGCATTTTTAAACAAAAAAATCAAAAAAAAATCAAAGAGGGAAAAAAGTCAAAAGTCAACAAAAGTCAACAGAAAAGTCAACATTTCAAAAATGCTGACTTCGCAATGCGAAGCTCACTTCGCACTGCGAAGTCTGCGATTTTTCTGCAGATTTTTGGTTTCTTGGATTTAATTCCAGAATTTGTTGCATATCATTTCCATAATTATTTTAGGTAGCATTCATGGCTAATTGGGCCAAGCAAAGCCAGAGTTGAAGGACTTGCCATTAATGCCAAGGTTGGAAGCTTTTTCTTCCAACCTAGCATGTGACAAGCAAGTGGGCTTGCCCTTGGGCAGCTCTAGTCCCTCCCAGGTGACCTGCTAACCACCACAAGGTTGCCAGCCACCTGCTTGAGGACTTTCCTCCTGCTTGCTGCCCCTAAAACCAGTCAAACCAGCTGGGTTTTTTCACTTGAAAAACCATGATTGCCTACTCTGTTTTTGCAGCAGCTTTTCACCCTCTCACTCCAGCCATAAGTAGCCTTTTCATCCCTCAATCTCTGCACAATACAGTGCACGTTTTCATTTATCAACCATTGAGATTGCAAGGATTGATCCCCAAGCATTAGCCAATTGCAAATCAGCTTTGTTCTTCATCATTACCTTCTAGAATAAGTTGAATTTGTGGCTGAAATCAAGCTGGATCTTGCCCCTTGGTACAAGGCAGGGTTGCCTCTATCCATTAGCATTTAATGCAAAGGGATTCAGCTTAATCTTGGCCACAAATCAGCTGAATCAAGGGATTGTGTAATGATGACAAAGATTTGATCTTGGCCTATAAATAAGAGGCAATGCCCAAGGTTACAAACACTTGCAAAAACACAGAAAACACAGCATTCAAAGAGCAGAAACTCTACTCATTTCAACCTACAAATCTCCACAAACAACCAGAAAAAACCAATCCACACAAAGCTTACAAAAGTTCAAGTTCATCACAAATCTTCAAAACCTTTGTGAAAGCCTTCAACCAAATCAAACCAAGTGCAGCTGGAGCTTTGCTAAGGAGTTCTGTAAGTTACTAAGCTTTATCTTGCATTTCTAATTGTGTTTGCATAGCTATTTTGGCTCAAAACTCTTTGTCCTAAAAAACCCCTTTTGAATTTCAAAGAAATCCCAAGGTTTTCAAAACATCAAAATTGGTTTGTACAACCTTTTTCACCCCAAAAACTCAAAGCTTTTCACCCCTCTATAAGGTCTTGAGTGTGTTCAGAAGTTGTTTCTGAACAAATGTTCAGAAACAGCTTCTGAACCCAAAATTTCGCATGCTTCGCAGTGCGAAGTCATGGTCGCAGTGCGACCATGACAGAACTCAGAACCTGAGTTTTTGTGTCAAACCAACCAATTTTTGAGGTTCTAGCCCCAGAGCTCAGAACCTAAGAGTTTTTAAACCTCTGTTCTTCAAACCATAACAAGGTTTTTGCATGATTTTGGCAAAATCACAAGTTCGTATAACCATTTTGTGGGTAACTTGCAAAGCAAGTTATGTTCCCAAACTTTCAAAACCACATGAACAAACAAGCTATGTTCAGCTTTTCAATCCAAACTTGAACAATAAATATTGTTCATGATGTTCAAAACTCAAAGATGAACATACACCGTTTACGTTCGCATTTTCGCAAAATGAGACGAACTTGCGCGTTTTCTAGCAAATTTGCTAAACCTTCCCATTTTGGGTTTTCAAACCATATGTTTTGACATACCTTGGGATTTCTAAAGAATTCAATCCAAAAACATGAATGAAAAAGGGATGGTGTGACGTATGTCTCTCCATCGCCCCGATTGTACGAATGCGTGACGTATGTCTCGTCGCTCGGACAATCGTCATTCCTTTTTTAATATGTACAACCCTAACCAAACCAAATCTTGGCCCCTTGTGGTCAATCCAAACCTTTTGGTCCCCCGTTGGCCATTAGACTCAACCCCTCGACTCTTCGGAGTCCACTCGGTCAATGTTCGACCTCTAGAAGCAGTACCTAGAGTAGATCATTGTACCCGTTCTTGATCTCAGTGGATCAATCGAACAATCGCCCGACTCTTCGGAGTCCACTCGGTCAATGTTCGACCTCTAGAAGCAGTACCTAGAGTAGATCATTGTACCCGTTCTTGATCTCAGTGGATCAATCGAACAATCGCCCGACTCTTCGGAGTCCACTCGGTCAATGTTTGACTTGTATGAGTCCATTGTACCTCTCTTGGTCCCATAGCGACCAATTCAACCCTCTACCCTAACGGACGTACCTTTTAACAATTCTAATGTGATTCGCGAACGAACGCTTAATAAGTCTCCAAGTGCGAGCATACAAGCTACGTTTAATCGCAAGAATTCGGTTAAAACATCGTCCAATTAAAATCAACCAACACACATACGTTTTTCTACCAAAGAACTACGTATGCTTTGAATTCTCCGACTACCGGGAGATACGTAGGAGCAAGATCGACATCTTGTCAAGCACAATAATAATAAAAACTTTTTCTTTGTTTGTTTTTATCTCTTTCCCCCCTTTTATTATATTTTTAACATAAATGAACACGCACGCAAAGTATAAAAAAGCAATTCAAGTTTTAACCAAATAGAAGGTTCCCGTTGAGTACAACGGACGTGAGGGGTGCTAATACCTTCCCCTTGCGTAACCGACTCCCGAACCCGACAATGGTTGCGATGACCTAATCCTTATCCTCATCGTCAAAGGGTTTTATTATCGTTTCCCTTTACAACAAAAAAAAACTTAAGGGTTTATCAACGTTCCCTTTACACAAAAACTTTGGTGGCGGCTTCACAAAGGCACCTCCGAGCGTTCGAGGACGACCTCGGAGGATCTGCGCGTCTTTTTCCCGAGGGAAAAAAACGAGGTGCGCACAGCTGGCGACTTCACTGGGGACGAACTGTTCCCACTAGCGAGTCAAGCCTAACCTATTTGGGTTAAAGACAATTGCTTTATTTTCTTTGCGTGCCATGTTTATTTATTTTATTCATGCATGTTATATTTATGTTTTATGTTTATATTTGCTTTATTTGCTTTATATTCATATTATATCTCAAATGTGGGGGTTACTTGAGTGATGTTACTCCACATTGTTCGGGTTAATGCCGGACGTGTGAGGCTCTCTACCCGAGCTTGAGAAAAACACTAAGTTAGAAGGAGGTTGTGTGCGGAAGCCCGCGTTGACGTATGTCCGTGAGGTGGGATGTCCAACCCCGCTTAGATGAGATTTTCACGTGGAATTAATTGAAGTCATGTCGACGTATGTCCATAGACAACCCTAATTCCATGTGAGGTCTATGACTCTAAGGACCTCTTCTTAGGAGATTTCACAAATTAGAGCCTACATGTGAGGATGGGGGGAAGTTCCGAACCTTCATAAACCATACCCTTGCATAACATTTGCATTCATGAAAGTAATTTTCGCATCGTTTTGCTTTATAGGAGTTTAAAAAGAACGAACAATTATTAGCAAAAAAAAAGAAATATGGATTCCGGGAACAAAAGCACGCTCGTCTTCAAGCTCAAGATTCCTAAGCCAAAGACAACCGTTCCCAACAAAGTGGAGGAAGAGCTTAAGGTTAAAATTCGGGAGTTAGAATTAAAACACCTTCTAGCTTTGGGAGAGATTACTAGGACGAAGAGAGATCGTGATGAAGTATCACATTCTCTCCTAGTATGCCAAAAACGGCTAAGAACCTCCGAAGGGAAAAGGGATTGGATAGGAGGCGGCTTGGTTAGTGCGGATGCCAACCTTGTGGCCAAGGACGAAGAGTTGGAAAGAATTCTACATTCCAACCAAGAGCTCAAGAAGTTTGGCGAACTAGCCATCGAAGCTCAACGAAAATGGAGGTTGAAATTCCAAGAGAAAAATCAACAGCTCCAAGAAGTAGTGAAAGACTACAAAGAGCAGCTTCAAGCCGAACGCGTCCAGCGGCAAAGACATGAGAGTCTCTCTCATCAAGGGAGGCTAAAGTGCGATCATCTCGAAGAAGACATCAAGAAATTCGAAGAGTACTTCGACAAGATTGCAAGAGCTCATGGGGACCACATTGCACAACTACACGATGAGATTAGAAGTGCAAGAGTCAAGCTAGACCAGCGCAAGGAAGTGATTGAGTATGTATGGCAAGACGCCACCCGATTAAGTGAGGATTTCACTAAATTGGTTGCATTCTCAAATTTGGTGATCACCCAACTTCCAAAGAAGCTAGCGGAGGCCGAGATGGTCATGCCCTACTTTGTCATCCCTATGGAGATCCGGAAGTTTATGAAGTTCTGCAAGGACACCATAGATTTCTATAGGGAGGAGATGAGCAAAGCCGAGAAGCGAGCGGCTGTTTGATTTGTAATAGCATTAGTTACGCTTTGTAAACAAATGTTATTTAATCAAATATATTTTGAAGTATAATCAATTTCTCGGTCTTTAATATTTCGAATTTGCTAATATTAATCGTGCACCTTTAAACTCCATAAAGCAAAATAAAAACACGCATATTTTGCATACTCATAAGCATACATACATCCACATGCATCTTCATGCATTTTTTCAAAAAAAAAAAAAAACTCATTCATTCCCATTCAAACAGTTCAAAGCAATCATAGCCCGAAAACCCCGAAAGCCCTCGGTCCAAGAACCAGATATTCAACACTCGTACGGAACACGAGCTAACAAACAAAGGATCATGGACAATTTGGAACAAACTCAAGCGGCTTTGAGAGAGGAAGTTGATGGAATGAAAGGGAAAATGGATCAGATGCTAGAGTTAATGCAAGCTCTGTCGGCACGAGAAAGCCACCCTCGCCCAACAACGGATGCATCCAATGTGCAATGGCCTCCTTATGGTTTACCTGTGGGTTATACCCCACCCTTTGAGAATGAGGGTCAAGGACCACCTCCACCACCGTTCACAATCCCCGTAAGGAATGAAGAGCGTCGTCCTCAAGGAACCTCCACTACTCAGCATGAAGTAATTCCCCATGATGTGGAGAATAGCCAGCTAAGGCAATCTGCTCCCGACACCACCCACCAAGACAATGATACCACCCAAATGTATCGAGTTTTGGAAGAAAGGTTGAAAGCTGTCGAGGGTTTCAGCTCATACGGTGCCCACAATGCCTTGGATATGTGCCTAGTGCCCGACGTGGTAATTCCTCCGAAGTTCAAAGCACCGGACTTCGAAAAATACAAAGGAATTCAATGCCCTCGGAATCATCTAAGGATTTTCTGTAGGAAGATGGCAGCTTACGCAATGAACGAGAAACTCATGGTGCATGTGTTTCAAGATAGTTTAAGCGGAGCGTCCTTAGATTGGTACATGCAGCTCGAGCGTACCCATGTCCAAACTTGGAAGGATCTAGCCGATGCCTTCCTAAAGCAATACAAATATAATTTGGACATGGCTCCAAATAGGATGCAACTACAAAACCTCCTGCAAAGAAGCAACGAGTCCTTCAAGGAGTACGCTCAGCGGTGGAGAGAACTAGCTTCTCGTGTACAACCACCACTATTGGAGAGAGAACTTGTCGACACCTTTATGGGCACACTTCAAGGCCCATATTACGACAAGATGATCGGAAGTACGTCTGCCGGTTTCTCCGATCTAGTCATGGTCGGTGAAAGAATAGAAGATGGAGTGAAGAGAGGAAAAATCCAAGGCTCTTCAGAAGCTCAAGGTGGAGCTAGAAAACCCCCCAGCAACTTTCACAAAAAGAAAGAGGGGGATACAAATGCCGTTCTAATGGGACCATCCTACCCGCCACCAAGTCAAATGCCTCAATACCACTATCCTTATGTGGCAGCAGCAACGACTCAAGGGCGTTACTCACCTCAAGTGATTCCCGCAAATCCACCTCGACAACCAGTAGTGTTGCCGCAACAAAATCAACAGCAACAGCAACAAGGCGGGTACCCACCAAGGAATCAGGCGAGCTCAAGGAACAATTACTATAATAGGCAGTTTGATCCTGTACCCATGTCTTATGGTCAGATCTTGCCATACCTAATCCAAAAGGGTATGGTCGAGACAAGACTGCTACCACCAATGTCGCCACCATATCCACAGTGGTACGACGCAAATGCCAAATGTGATTTCCACGCAGGATCCGTGGGGCACAATATCGAAAACTGTAGGGTTTTCAAACACAAGGTGCAGGATCTTATTGACAAGAAGCTGTTATCCTTCAAAGAGGAAAGCCCCAATGTGAAGAACAACCCATTGCCGGGGCACGCGGGTCCCTCTGTAAATGCGGTGGAGGAACAAGAGGACTTTGGTCCAGTCAAAAGGGTAGCCAATGTTAGGACTCCCCTGTCAACCATAAGGGAGCGTTTAACCGGCTTTGGATTATTCGAGGAAGTGCACGCCAACTGTGAAGCCTGCAAGGTCAACCCGAATGAGTGCGAAGAGTTGAAGAGCTGTCTTCAAGAGTTAATGGACCAAGGTTGGATCCAAATTGGCTACATAAGGGAGGGCACGGACATTGCTACCTTAGAGTCTAACGGCCCAAAACCTCTCGAAATCCCATACCAAAGGAGAGAGGTACCAATGCCAATACAACCCATAACATTCCACGTACCTGCACCTTTCTCTTTTGAAAGCACAAAGAGGGTACCATGGAATTACCAACCTGTGGCTTATGTGGAAGGAAAACCACTAGCCAAAATCGAGCCCAGCATCACTAACATTACCGGTGTTGGAGGAATGACTAGAAGTGGTAGAGTCTTCGCTCCGAAAGAACTCGGGAAGACGCCAGCTGTACTACCAAAGGAGCCGCTCAAAGAAAAGAGCGTGGAGGAAAAAGAGAACCAAGCGGGGCCTTCTCAAAAGACAATCCCGCAAAAAGAGGCCGAAGAGTTCCTAAGGATAATCCAAAAGAGCGAGTACAAGATCATTGACCAGCTAGGTCAAACTCCCTCCAAGATCTCCATGCTATCCTTACTACTCAGCTCGGAAGCACACCGAGAAGCACTACTGCGGATCCTCAGTGAGGCCCATGTCACCAAGGACATTCCGGTGGACCAATTCGACGGGATAGTCGGAAATATTACCTCAAGTAGGTACTTGGGTTTCAATGGCGATGAGCTACCCGACGAGGGGCACATTCATAACCGCGCCTTACATATCTCCGTGAAATGCATGGACCACATCCTCTCAAGAGTGCTAGTGGACACGGGGTCATCATTGAATGTCATGCCCAAGACTACCCTCCTCAAACTCTCATGTGAAGGGACCGTAATGAAGCCCAGTGCCTTGGTCGTAAAAGCTTTCGATGGGTCAAGAAGAGCCGTCATAGGAGAGATCGACTTACCGGTCCAAATCGGACCTAAGGTTTTCACCATAACCTTCCAAGTCATGGATATTAATCCAACATACAGTTGTCTTCTCGGACGACCATGGATCCATGCGGCCGGAGCCATTACCTCTACCTTGCACCAGAAACTGAAGTTCATCATTGATAACCAAATGATTGTAGTTTCCGGGCAAGAGGACATGATGGTAAGCCATCTCTCGTCTTTCCGTTACATAGAAACGGATGAAGAAGCTGTGGACGTCCCATTCCAATCTTTGGAAGTGGCAAATGTCGTGACATTGAGCTCAAAGCCCAAGGAGGAGGCTAGGACAGCCATGTCATCATGGAGGGCGATAAGAGAGGCCCTAGAAGAAAGCCGACCCACCGGATGGGGCAAGTTAGTGGACATACCGGAGAAGAAAAATCGCTTCGGGTTGGGGTATCATCCATCGGCCGAAACTTTCTCAAAGCCTCCAAAGCAAGGGGTTCCCCCCATCTCGGAAACATTCATCAGTGCGGGGTTTATCCATGAAGATCAAGTGGCTCTACTCGAAGACGTAGACGAAGACGTGCCTGAATTGGTGTATCGTTGCGCTTTGGACGAAGCTTTGAATAATTGGAGGGCTATCGCGATTCCCGAGATCATTACCAGGATCAAGTAATAAACCATGTTTGTTTGTTTTTTACTTTTAAATAAAAAAAAATCATTTAGCTCTGCCCAAGGCAAATGATTAGTCGTGTGGGGCCCCCATGTTTTTATAAGTTATTTACAATCATGAATAAAAGCAATTTTTTATGTTCATTTGAGTCTTTTTCTTTTTTGCATTTGTTAAAAAAATTTTTCTACAAAAAGCCTAAAAAAAAATCATACTCATGCAGATCTACAAATCCACCCTCCAAAAACGACACTACCTTAAACCCTTATGACTTCGATTGCCCGATTAATCAAACGGAAGATGATGAAGAGGACGATTATGAACCGCCTGAAGAATTGTCCAGACTTGCAAATCAAGGGGATAGGGTAATACAACCTCACCAAGAATCAGTTGAAAAGGTCAACTTGGGGACCGAAGAGGATAAGAAAGAGGTCAAGATAGGAGCCTCCCTGCACGAGGGTGTGAAAGAAAAGTTGATCAAGCTTCTGCAAGAGTACGTGGACGTATTCGCTTGGTCGTATCAAGACATGCCGGGTTTAGACCCTAACATCGTTGTACACAAGCTGCCACTCAAGCCGGAATGCCCGCCAGTGAAGCAGAAATTAAGAAGAACTCGACCCGATATGGCTCTCAAGATCAGAGAGGAGGTCAAAAAGCAGTTCGATGCCGGTTTCTTAGCCGTAACCAAGTATCCAACATGGGTTGCCAACATTGTGCCAGTTCCGAAGAAGGATGGCAAGGTAAGGATGTGTGTGGATTATCGGGACTTGAATAGAGCAAGCCCAAAGGATGATTTCCCGCTACCACACATCGACATATTGGTGGACAACACAGCCCAATTCTCAGTCTTTTCCTTTATGGATGGCTTCTCGGGATATAACCAAATCAAGATGGCTCCAGAAGACATGGAGAAAACTACATTCATCACCCCATGGGGAACATTCTGCTATAAGGTAATGCCTTTCGGATTAACAAATGCCGGGGCAACATACCAAAGGGCAATGGTGACTCTTTTCCATGACATGATCCATAAAGAAATTGAGGTCTACGTCGACGATATGATTGCCAAATCCCAAACGGAGGAGGATCATCTAGTCCATCTACAAAAGCTTTTCGAACGCCTAAGAAAATTCAAGTTGCGCTTAAATCCTAACAAGTGCACATTTGGCGTTAGATCCGGGAAGTTATTGGGCTTCATCGTCAGCCAAAGAGGTATTGAAGTAGATCCCGATAAAGTGAAGGCCATCCAAGAAATGCCAGCGCCAAATACCGAGAAAGAAGTCCGGGGTTTCTTAGGAAGATTGAACTACATCGCCAGGTTCATCTCACACATGACAGCTACCTGCGAACCAATCTTCAAGCTGCTAAGGAAAAACCAAGCCGTTCATTGGAACGAAGATTGCCAAGAGGCGTTTGACAAGATCAAACAATACCTGCAAGAACCACCGATCTTAATACCTCCGGTTCCGGGTAAACCCCTCATCTTATACCTAACCGTACTTGAAGGATCAATGGGTTGTGTGTTAGGACAACAAGATGAAACGGGAAGGAAAGAGCACGCAATCTACTACTTAAGCAAGAAGTTTACCGACTGTGAAACAAGGTATACTTCACTTGAAAAGACTTGCTGCGCTTTAGCATGGGCTGCTCGACGTCTAAGGCAATACATGTTGACCCATACAACTTGGTTGATATCGAAGATGGATCCCATCAAGTACATCTTCGAAAAACCTGCCCTCACAGGGAAGATAGCCCGTTGGCAAATGCTGCTGTCTGAGTATGACATCCAATATGTTGCTCAAAAAGCCATCAAAGGGAGTGTTTTATCCGAGCACCTTGCTCACCAACCATTGGAGGATTATCAGCCCATACAATTTGACTTCCCAGACGAAGATGTCGTAGCTTTGAATGACAAAGAAGTCACAAGCGATGATGAAGGACCAGAACCAGGAGCTCAATGGAAGCTCGCTTTCGACGGCGCCTCGAATGCCATGGGACACGGTATCGGAGCAGTTTTAATCTCCCCAAGAAATGGATACCAGCCCTTCACAGCAAGGTTGTGCTTTGACTGCACCAATAACATGGCAGAATATGAAGCATGTATCTTAGGCCTCGAAGCAGCAATTGATCTAAGGATCAAAAACCTTGAAGTATACGGTGACTCAGCCTTGGTCATCTATCAAGTCAAAGGAGAATGGGAAACAAGACATCCCAATTTAATTCCCTACCAAGCCCGGGTTGTAGAATTGATCAAGCATTTTGATGAAATCAATTTCCACCACATACCTCGAGAAGAAAATCAGGTAGCAGATGCTTTGGCTACATTATCATCAATGTACCAAGTAAATTCCTACAACGAGACACCAATCATAAGGATGGATCGTAGAGACAAACCAGTTGTATGCGCATCAGTCGAAGAAGGACTTGACGACAAACCTTGGTTCTACGACATCAAGCGATACCTCGAAGAGCAAGAGTATCCAGAAAATGTCTCGCACACCAACAAGAGGACCCTCAGAAGATTGGCATCCCAGTTCTTCCTCAGTGGAAATACCCTCTACAAAAGAAATTACGACATGGTCCTGCTCAGATGTGTGGATAAACATGAAGCGGACATGCTCATCAAAGAAATCCACGAGGGATCTTTTGGAACCCATGCTAATGGGCATGCAATGGCAAAGAAAATCTTAAGGGCGGGCTATTATTGGTTAACCATGGAAGCTGATTGTTTCCGCTATGCCAAGACTTGTCACAAGTGCCAGATTTACGCCGACAAAGTGCATGTGCCACCAACTCCACTGAATGTCATGACTTCACCTTGGCCTTTCTCTATGTGGGGCATAGATATGATTGGAATGATCGAGCCCAAAGCGTCAAACGGACATCGCTTCATCCTCGTTGCCATCGACTACTTCACCAAATGGGTAGAAGCAGCTTCGTATGCAAACGTAACCAAACAAGTGGTAGCCCGATTTATCAAGAAGGAAATCATTTGCCGTTATGGTACTCCCCACAAAATCATCACCGATAATGGGGCAAACCTAAACAACAAGACAATGAAGGAGTTATGCAAAGATTTCAAGATTGAGCACCATAATTCCTCCCCTTACCGACCAAAGATGAACGGTGCGGTAGAAGCAGCCAATAAGAACATAAAGAAGATCATCCAGAAGATGGTGACAACATATAAGGATTGGCATGAGATGCTTCCCTTTGCGCTACATGGCTACAGAACAGCCATTCGCACTTCAACTGGGGCAACCCCCTTCTCCTTAGTATACGGTATGGAAGCTGTTCTCCCCGTAGAGGTGGAAATTCCTTCGCTAAGGGTCTTGATGGAAACCAAGCTAGAAGAAGCTGAATGGGTCCAAACAAGGTTCGACCAACTGAATCTCATAGAGGAGAAGCGTCTGACGGCAATATGTCATGGCCAACTCTATCAAAGGAGGCTCAAGAGAGCATTCGACAAGAAGGTCCGTCCTCGAGAGTTCAAAGAAGGAGACCTAGTGCTCAAGAAGATATTACCTATCCACAAAGATCCCCGAGGGAAGTGGACTCCCAGCTACGATGGGCCGTACGTGGTAAAGAAAGCTTTCTCAGGCGGAGCCCTGATCATCACCACTATGGATGGAGAGGAGTTTCCACTATCAATAAACTCCGATGCAGTCAAGAGGTATTATGCCTAAAGAAAAAAAAGAAAGAGAAAAAAGCTCGCTAAATCGAAAACCTGAAAGGGCGGTTTAGGCAATAGAGAGCGTCCTGCTAGATTGAAAACCTGAAAAGGCGGTCTAGGCAAAAATTAAGGACATCAAAAAAGGAAATACACCCCGGTGGATTGAAAAACTCGAAAGAGCGATCCAGGCAAAAGTTAGGGGTTAACAAAAAAAAAAAGAAGAAAGGCAATGACTGCGGCATCCAAGCTCCGGACAAGATTCAAGAGGAGAGGAATCGGCCTCGTCAGCATCTTCCACCAAACGAAAATATCGAAGTCATAAGGAAATAGCATGTGTTGTGCCAAAACCAATTTTCTTTTTGCTTTTTCTTGTCTTTCTCTATCTCACTTCTCACTTTGTGTATTTTTACCCATTCAAGAGGTCAGATCTGCATTGAATAAATTTCCTTTTGTTATTTTATGTTCTCAGTAGCGCATAAAATTTTGTTTTATTCATGATGAAAATGCTTTAAAACATGGGAAATAAACAAAAGAATTTTCTTCCAAAAAGAGAAAAAACAAACAAACTTTGCTTTATTTTGAATCTTCGTGAATTCTGAAAGAATTGCGGTAGTTCCCACCAAAATATTGCACCAAAGGACTTATGCTCCTTAGCTAAGGCAAGTGCGTAGCTCGCGGCACGCGGAGCGCAAGAACCCCAAGGGTCAAGCGGAACAAAATTCCCCAGTAAACACCCTGAACATCCAAACACCAACAAAGGCTGGATATCGATCATGCTTCCAAAATGATCCTATATCCCCATAAGCCAAACCTCATTGATACTCCCCAAGGAGTCTCAACCCCAAACAAAAGTCCAATCATTATTGGCAAAAAACACAAATTTTCGGGCTTAGGCTCGAACTACACCGGTTTTGATCCCATTTGGGTATGTAGGCAAAGGACTTCGTCCTTCCAAACCGATCAACCAAAAAACACAAATTTTCGGGCTTAGGCTCGAACTACACCGGTTTTGATCCCATTTGGGTATGTAGGCAAAGGACCTTGTCCTTCCAAACCGACCAACCAAAAAACTAACACAAAAAGAGAGCCCAACTGTCATGAACACAACCACAACCAAGACCGACTCTGCTCGGCACCCAACCAACATTATTTCATTTCATGCATGCATATACAAATCATTCATACATATGCATTTCATTTCATATTCACCAGCATCCATCAACATTCAACCAGGGGCACCTATTTAGGGTAAGACCACAGCTCGTTAGGAATCGACATTCAGAAGCAATACCTGAATAAGATCACCTAGCTTAGGTATCGACCTCTAGAAGCAATACCTAGAGTAGATCACCTCCCCCAGTGTATCGACCTTCAGTGTTAGCGGCTGAATAAGATCACAGCTCGTTAGGAATCGACATTCAGAAGCAGTACCTGAATAAGATCACCTAGCTTAGGTATCGACCTCTAGAAGCAGTGCCTAGAGTAGATCACCTCCCTTAATGTTCCACCTCTAGTGACAGTGCCTAGAGTAAATCACCATCCTTAGGTATCGACCTCTAGTGACAGTGCCTAGAGTCGATCGCCGCCATCAATGTTCAACCTCTAGTGACAGTGCCTAGAGTAGATCATCTCCATCAATGTTCCACCTCTAGTGACAGTGCCTAGAGTAAATCATCATCCTCAGGAATCGACTTCTAGTGACAGTGCCTAGATAAGATTACCTTCATTCCCCAGTGGATCTACCTCCAGTGTTAGCGGCTGGATACGATCAACCCCTACCAACCATTGCATTTGCATTTCGCGAAGGACAAAATTCGGGTCCTTCTTTTTCTTTTTACTTAATTGATCTCCGCAAAGAGTTCGTGAGATGCCCTCGGCACTCACGCACTCTATGCGAAGACACAATTAAGTAGGGGCAGCTGTAGTACCCTAATTTTGTCCTACGCATTTTTAAACAAAAAAATCAAAAAAAAATCAAAGAGGGAAAAAAGTCAAAAGTCAACAAAAGTCAACAGAAAAGTCAACATTTCAAAAATGCTGACTTCGCAATGCGAAGCTCACTTCGCACTACGAAGTCTGCGATTTTTCTGCAGATTTTTGGTTTCTTGGATTTAATTCCAGAATTTGTTGCATATCATTTCCATAATTATTTTAGGTAGCATTCATGGCTAATTGGGCCAAGCAAAGCCAGAGTTGAAGGACTTGCCATTAATGCCAAGGTTGGAAGCTTTTTCTTCCAACCTAGCATGTGACAAGCAAGTGGGCTTGCCCTTGGGCAGCTCTAGTCCCTCCCAGGTGACCTGCTAACCACCACAAGGTTGCCAGCCACCTGCTTGAGGACTTTCCTCCTGCTTGCTGCCCCTAAAACCAGTCAAACCAGCTGGGTTTTTTCACTTGAAAAACCATGATTGCCTACTCTGTTTTTGCAGCAGCTTTTCACCCTCTCACTCCAGCCATAAGTAGCCTTTTCATCCCTCAATCTCTGCACAATACAGTGCACGTTTTCATTTATCAACCATTGAGATTGCAAGGATTGATCCCCAAGCATTAGCCAATTGCAAATCAGCTTTGTTCTTCATCATTACCTTCTAGAATAAGTTGAATTTGTGGCTGAAATCAAGCTGGATCTTGCCCCTTGGTACAAGGCAGGGTTGCCTCTATCCATTAGCATTTAATGCAAAGGGATTCAGCTTAATCTTGGCCACAAATCAGCTGAATCAAGGGATTGTGTAATGATGACAAAGATTTGATCTTGGCCTATAAATAAGAGGCAATGCCCAAGGTTACAAACACTTGCAAAAACACAGAAAACACAGCATTCAAAGAGCAGAAACTCTACTCATTTCAACCTACAAATCTCCACAAACAACCAGAAAAAACCAATCCACACAAAGCTTACAAAAGTTCAAGTTCATCACAAATCTTCAAAACCTTTGTGAAAGCCTTCAACCAAATCAAACCAAGTGCAGCTGGAGCTTTGCTAAGGAGTTCTGTAAGTTACTAAGCTTTATCTTGCATTTCTAATTGTGTTTGCATAGCTATTTTGGCTCAAAACTCTTTGTCCTAAAAAACCCCTTTTGAATTTCAAAGAAATCCCAAGGTTTTCAAAACATCAAAATTGGTTTGTACAACCTTTTTCACCCCAAAAACTCAAAGCTTTTCACCCCTCTATAAGGTCTTGAGTGTGTTCAGAAGTTGTTTCTGAACAAATGTTCAGAAACAGCTTCTGAACCCAAAATTTCGCATGCTTCGCAGTGCGAAGTCATGGTCGCAGTGCGACCATGACAGAACTCAGAACCTGAGTTTTTGTGTCAAACCAACCAATTTTTGAGGTTCTAGCCCCAGAGCTCAGAACCTAAGAGTTTTTAAACCTCTGTTCTTCAAACCATAACAAGGTTTTTGCATGATTTTGGCAAAATCACAAGTTCGTATAACCATTTTGTGGGTAACTTGCAAAGCAAGTTATGTTCCCAAACTTTCAAAACCACATGAACAAACAAGCTATGTTCAGCTTTTCAATCCAAACTTGAACAATAAATATTGTTCATGATGTTCAAAACTCAAAGATGAACATACACCGTTTACGTTCGCATTTTCGCAAAATGAGACGAACTTGCGCGTTTTCTAGCAAATTTGCTAAACCTTCCCATTTTGGGTTTTCAAACCATATGTTTTGACATACCTTGGGATTTCTAAAGAATTCAATCCAAAAACATGAATGAAAAAGGGATGGTGTGACGTATGTCTCTCCATCGCCCCGATTGTACGAATGCGTGACGTATGTCTCGTCGCTCGGACAATCGTCATTCCTTTTTTAATATGTACAACCCTAACCAAACCAAATCTTGGCCCCTTGTGGTCAATCCAAACCTTTTGGTCCCCCGTTGGCCATTAGACTCAACCCCTCGACTCTTCGGAGTCCACTCGGTCAATGTTCGACCTCTAGAAGCAGTACCTAGAGTAGATCATTGTACCCGTTCTTGATCTCAGTGGATCAATCGAACAATCGCCCGACTCTTCGGAGTCCACTCGGTCAATGTTCGACCTCTAGAAGCAGTACCTAGAGTAGATCATTGTACCCGTTCTTGATCTCAGTGGATCAATCGAACAATCGCCCGACTCTTCGGAGTCCACTCGGTCAATGTTTGACTTGTATGAGTCCATTGTACCTCTCTTGGTCCCATAGCGACCAATTCAACCCTCTACCCTAACGGACGTACCTTTTAACAATTCTAATGTGATTCGCGAACGAACGCTTAATAAGTCTCCAAGTGCGAGCATACAAGCTACGTTTAATCGCAAGAATTCGGTTAAAACATCGTCCAATTAAAATCAACCAACACACATACGTTTTTCTACCAAAGAACTACGTATGCTTTGAATTCTCCGACTACCGGGAGATACGTAGGAGCAAGATCGACATCTTGTCAAGCACAATAATAATAAAAACTTTTTCTTTGTTTGTTTTTATCTCTTTCCCCCCTTTTATTATATTTTTAACATAAATGAACACGCACGCAAAGTATAAAAAAAGCAATTCAAGTTTTAACCAAATAGAAGGTTCCCGTTGAGTACAACGGACGTGAGGGGTGCTAATACCTTCCCCTTGCGTAACCGACTCCCGAACCCGACAATGGTTGCGATGACCTAATCCTTATCCTCATCGTCAAAGGGTTTTATTATCGTTTCCCTTTACAACAAAAAAAAACTTAAGGGTTTATCAACGTTCCCTTTACACAAAAACTTTGGTGGCGGCTTCACAAAGGCACCTCCGAGCGTTCGAGGACGACCTCGGAGGATCTGCGCGTCTTTTTCCCGAGGGAAAAAAACGAGGTGCGCACACCAAGAAACCCAACAAATCTTCTTATTGCCAGTCGCACCTCCCCACAAAAAATATCTTTGAATAAGCACCACCTTTTTCCATGCCTTAACTGGCATCTTCATGAATCCAAGGAAAAAGATAGGGATCACGCTAAGAACCGAGTTTAGGAGGACAACCCTCCCCCCAAACTGATAAACCTATTTCTCGAGGCGCCCAACATACTCGAAATAGTGTCAATTAACAGCTTCCAGGTATGGTCTTTCCTGGGATTCGCCCCTACAGGAAGACCCAGATAGACAAAAGGAATACTTCCCCTACTACAATGAAGGAATCGCTCAGCCACCCCTAGAAACTCGTCACTGACATTAACTCCAAATAATCTGCTCTTTGCAAAGTTAACTTTAAGGCCCGAGGCTAGCTCGAAACAGCGCAAGATGGTCTTTAGGGACCAAAGATTTTCCACTGTTGGTTCAACTATAAAAAGAGTATCATCCGTGTACTGAAGATGAGTAACCAACAGACCCGAGTTGCCAACTTTGAAGCCTGAGTAAATTTGTCTACCTTCAGCACTCTTGATAGCCCCGCTCATCCCCTTAACCACCAGCAAAAACAAGAAAGGGGCTAGAAGGTCACCTTGCTTCAGACCCCCTATGAATATTATCCTCTTCGGTTGGGCTTCTGTTAACCAAAACAGACAACTTACCACAAAAAACACAAGCCTTAATCCAGCTACGCCATTTGGACCCAAAACCCAACCTCCTCATCATGTAGTCAAGAAAAGTCCAGCTAACTGAGTCGTAGGCCTTTTCAAAATCAACTTTAAAAATTAGGCAGCCTCTTCTCGACTTCCTAGCCAAATCAATTATCTCATTAACATCCACCACTCCATCCACCAGCTGTCTACCTTTGATAAAAGCTGATTGATTAGCTGAAATCAACCTATCTATCACAGTATCCAATTTCTCGGCTAACACTTTGGCCACAAGTTTATAGAGCGACCCCACTAGGGAGATGGGGCGAAAATCCTCTAGGCACTGAGGCGAATCCACCTTCGGGATAAGAATTATTAAAAAGGAAGAGAAACTTTTTGGAAGATTAGCCGCAACGTAAAATTCATCAAACATGGTCCCCACTTCCCTCTCCAGAAGGTCCCAACACTTTTTGAAAAAGGAGATGTAAACCCATATGGACTTGGGCTTTTACTCCTATCCGCCTTCACGACCACCTCCTTAATCTCAGCTAGCTAGAATAGAGCAGACAAAGCCATGTCCTCCTCCTCAAATATCCCAGTAAAAGCAACCTCGTCAAGCAGAGGTCTATCCTCCAAAGTCTCGGCAAAATGATTAGAGAAATAACTCACAATCTCCGATCGCACCTCCTCCACGCTCTCCACCCACCTATCCCCAACCCGCAAAGCTATAATAAAGTTCTTCCTCCTCTTCCTCATCTTAACATTCGCATGGAAATAGGTTGTATTCGCATCACCTTCTTTAAGCCAACGAGATCTGGACCTTTGGAAAACCCTGCACACTCTCCTCCCTCTCCCTTAGAGAAATAGTCCCCAGCTTAGCCTTCAGATCTAGACCTTGCAGAAACTCCACCAACACTTGAATCCTTTGATCCAAGCTACCAAACATCTCCTTACTCTGAACTTTTAGGTCCCCTTTTAAAAACTTAAGCTTCTCTTTAAGGTTGTAAGCAGGGGCGGGTCCAGGTACCCTTGAGGGTGTGCACCTGCACACCCTGGATTTTTGCTATTTACACCATTGTTCTTACTTTTATTACTATTTGCACACCCTGAGAATTTTGTTTTGCACCCAATCCATTACTGAACCTGACTGATGCGTATGACCAGGACTTTTAATGTTGTTAATTGTTATTAATTCTCCTATAAATGGGTTTTAATGTTGTTAAATGCAGTTGTTTTATTGACTTATTTTCCCATAAAAGCCAAAAAGGATAAACATGAGAACCGTGTCCTAATTGTTTATACTTCAATTCTTCATTTGGACTTCCACTACACCAAATCAAATGCTTTTGTTTTTACTTGCAAATAAAATATTTTATGTAAATGCATCCTCTATACCAAATCAAATGCATTTGATATCACTTGCAAATAAATAACATAATGTAAACTACTAAAAAAATCTTTTTACTATCTAATTTCGGGTCATATTTTTATTCATTTTCTTTTGCGTATAATGACTATGATTATGACTCATTCTAGATAATGTAAATGATACTCTTTTGAATTTGTAGTGATAAATACTTTTTTTAAAAGGTTCTTGTGATAAATACTTGAATTTACAATTTTTCAAAAATTATAAAATTTAATGTGATTAGTTAGTAAAAAGACTGTAAATTTTAAATTTTTATTGGGTAAAAGTTACAAAAAAGTAAATTTAGTAGTTTAAATTATATATTAAAGAGTTTAATTTCTATGCACCGACTATAAAGTTATTTTGCACATGTATCCAAAGAAAAATCATGTTATATTATTGATGCATACTAATTAAATCCCAAGTAAAATGAGTAGATAAATTTATATATATATATGAGTCAGGATCCGTTGACACCAGGTGTAAGTCTTGAAAATTACACCAAATCTCAACCATTATTATAAGTTGATCTAACGGTTCATATTATGTTAACAATAAATGGAAAGAAATCACATGATGATTAGAAAAGGAAATTATCTCTCTGTGAGATATTACTTGATTCACCTTTAATTATTTTTTCCTCTCATAATATGAAACTATAATTCTTTGTGCTATTGTCATGTCATTTACATCTGCAATTGCAAGTTTTTTCTGCCATGTTAGTTTGTTAAAAATAGTTTCATTCTTTGAGCAAAAAACAAGGGGAAAACAAGGGGACCATTGTTTTATTTTATTTTTTTGGGAAAAGGGAAACATTTTTCCTCAATTAAAATAAAAAAAGAATGTTTATCTTTAATCTTTGTTAACATAAAAAAATTGTTAAAAAAAATTTCGACATGTAATTTTAGCCCCTATTAAATTAAATTATGCTTAAACTTTTAAATTTTTGAATGATTTTTTACATATTTATTTAGAACATTAAACAAAGTTCCTCCGCAAAAAAAAAAAAAATTAACTCAAAATTTGATTTTTAGGTCTAAATTTTTTTTGAAGAAAGGTCTAAATTTTTATTACTTTAATCTTGAAATTTTAATGCTTACAAAAATTCATATTTATTTCATTACATGTTAAAAAAAATATTATTTTTTATAAAAGAGTTTCTTATAATGATCTTAACCTGTCTGTAAAAAATTATTCAAAAATTTAAAAATTTAAGAATAATTGAACAAATTTTATTTTAATAGGGACTAAAACTGTGTGTCGGATTTTTTTATAGAGACCAACACATATCACTTTTTTATATGATGACTAAAAACAATATTTATAGGGACTAAAATTTTATTTAATCCTTTAAATGATAACATTTTAGTGGGTCACATTATCTATAGATCACAACCATTTAAAAGCTTTCATGTGTGGTTTATATTCATTTAGCAAAAAAAAAAACTTTCATGTGTTGTTTATATTCATTTTGCAAAAACAAAAAAAATATCAAACCTCCTACGGTAGGCGACCTATTCAGGTCTCCCACCAGAGATAGGGCCTTCACTAAGAACAAAGTGCAATTCTTTGACACAATCATATTGTTTTCATTGAGAATAAGTCCCTTTTTTTAATTTGCAGGTCAGCCACACAAAAAAATATGTGTGTCATATTTTAACAAGAGAGAGAGTAAGAAAATAATTAAGTGCAAATCAAGCAATATCTCTTTGAGATAATTTCCTTTTCGGGTCATTATGCGATTTCTTTACATTTATTATTGACATATTATGAGTCGTTAGATCAATCACTTACAATGGTTGAAATTTGGTGTAAGTCTTTTAGACTTACACCTGGTGTCAACGGATCCTGACTATATATATATATATATATATATATATATATATATATATATATATATATATATATATATATTAGAATTTATACTTTTAATAATAATTAATGAAGTTAAAAATTTCGCACCCCCTGACTCGGGGTCCTGGATACGCCACTGGTTGTAAGCCATCCACCTTGGTTGCATGTGGCGCTCCCAGCTTCTTCTCACATCCTGAACGAACTCATGATGATCGAGCCAAAAATTATTGAACCGAAAAGGCTTAGGGCCCCATAATTGGGAAGAGTACCTAAGAACTATCGGGCAATGGTCCGAAACATCCCGGGGAAGGGCCCATTGCTAGCCATCCCCCAAACCTCTCCACACCCATCTGACACCAGGAAGCGGTCTAACCTGCTCATAGCTCCACCATTGGGTTGGAACCAGGTGTAGGACCAACCCAAAAGAGGAAGATCCAACAACTCCATTGTTTCAACAAAAATCTTGAACTCCTTGATCTCATTAACTGCTCTGCTTCTCTCTCCATAAGAGACTCCTCTTCTCTCGCCCACCTCCAAAATCCCATTGAAGTCACCAACAACACACCAAACATCTCCCCCGAAATTATTTCCTATGTGGACACCGCCTAATGCCACCAAGACATATGTGACATGACAAAAAATAATAAAATTAAAGAAAAAAAACTCCCTATTAATTTAATTACGCATCACCTCTTCTTCTTTCCAATTCCATACTCCTTAATTTAATTTGGAGAAGAAACGAAAATTGAAATTGAAGTGCCATATCTATAATTTGGGGGATAAAGAAAGTGGTTTGTTGAGAAAAAACAAATGGTGTTTGAATCATATACCAATTCATTATAAATACATCATTTTTTTCGTCCCAAAATAAGTGACCTAATTTGAGAATGCACTATTCGCATTCCATCCAATTACCATATTTTTCTACTATCAAATAAAGACAAATGAAAACATATAAGATGTTGTTGGATTTGTCTCGTTGAATATTTTTAAAATATCAAATTTTATAATTTTTGATAATATATAATGAGAAATGCTAGCAACACATACATTTTAACACACCATTTTCAACACACTCTCCTTGATTGGTTAAAATTCACATATGACACACCAAATTTATATGGGACCCACATGATTTGGTGGGACTCATGTGAATTTTAACAAATCAAAGAGAGTATGTTGGAAAGTGTATGTTAAAATTTGTGTTGTTAGCATTCATCATGTATAATTAAAGATATTAAAGATCAAAAATATGCAATGACATATGCGCAACAATCAACAATGTCACTTATTTTAGGACAAAATGAGTATATGATATACAAGATACATTTACGAAAATAGTAATAACACAGAGAACAAAAGTCCCTCTAAAAAAAGAACAAAAGTGTATTCCAATTGAAAATTGAAATTTAAGGGATAAAAAATATAGTCTACTAACTACCTATCAGAATAATATAAGGAAAGTTACTAATATACCTTTTTTTAAGTTTTTTTTGTTGAAGGATACCCTTTTATAAAGTTAATCTCATAGTAAAACCTTCATTAATGTCCTTTATTGTAATTAACTAATTACAAAGAAATTACTACCATGAGTTTTTTTAAAGGAATTATCAGTTTTTCTTAAAGAAAGCAGTAACCTCTATGTTAACTTCTACGTTAACTTATGTAACTTCTTTTCTTTCCTTTTCGATTCCCTTTTAGGTGACAACTTGTGTACCCATCAATAAAAGGTGAGTAACACAACCCAAGTTGAGTTGGCACCAATCAAAGTTATTTGTTTGTTTTCTATTATTTTTAATGTTATATAAATACATTGTTTTGATTGGTCCAACTCAACATGAGTATATTACCCACCTTTTATTGATGGGTAAACAAGAATTTCCCTTTTATATAATAACTTCTATTCTATACCACACGGTTGCTAATATTGACATTGTTGTTTCCTTTTTCTTCGTTCAATTTTCAACTATGTCAACAAACCCAAGAAAATATCTAAATAAGGGAATATAATTGACCAGTCCGATAAAGAATTATCTCAAGGGAGATAATGATGCTCATATTGATACAACGGATTGATGAAGAAAATGTTTCATTGTAGAAGATCTCGCCGGAATCCATGGAAGATACCCTGCTGCCGGTGAGACAGAAGGGGATGGTACCTGCACATGTGCTCCGACGCCCAAGTCAGGTGGGAAATAAGGAGAATGTGAGGTTTTCGGGATAGAATGAACTTATCTGAATTTACAGTGGAGTCCCCTTTATATAGGCATGAGAGAGTGTAATAGGCTTGGAGCCTTATTGGGGCTTCCCATGTAATTGGGCCTTGC
Source organism: Medicago ruthenica (assembly GCA_018208015.1). Taxonomy (NCBI): domain Eukaryota; kingdom Viridiplantae; phylum Streptophyta; class Magnoliopsida; order Fabales; family Fabaceae; genus Medicago; species Medicago ruthenica. The sequence continues at coordinate 27,881,988 of CM031373.1, read as the reverse complement.
TAAGTGGATTTGGCCTTCTGGCCGGTCCATAACAGTTGCCCCACAAGCCGTTGATGCCTTTATGGTGTAATGGCTTAATCATGTGAGGCGTTCTATCAAGGCGCTCTCGGGACACCATAAGTCATGCAGAAGGGAGAAGTACTTGTGACCGGCTACACCTGCAAGGTTAATTGGATGCTAAAGTATGGATGTATGTAAAGGCAATGAAAGAAAACTAAGGTATATCCAATTTTCTGCGCGCCACGCCCTATTTGTGTACCCCCGGGCGTGGAAGAGTAAGACTTGAGGGTTGTAATTTGGCGTTTACTCGCCTTGCTTTAACTCATCTAGTCGATGTATGATTTGTTTTTCATCCTGCAAAATGGTTAAGTAAAACCGGTAAACCATAGAAATATATTTTGTCAGTCACTTATAATAGGTTATTTGCCCCCCCAGTGGAGGACCCTTGCCGACCTTGTGCCCGGTCTCGTTGTAGCCGTCGAGGCGCTTTGAACTCCTTGTGAAATTAATGATACATCTGCAAGTGATGCCATTCACACAACCGATATGGGAATGAGTGGTCCTGGCCGCGCTGGGAACTTTAGTCGTCGAAGGCACCCATTTTTTCTTGTTTGCGTCATCAGAGTTACTATAGCTTTCCCTGTCAATGTTCATTAATTTTCCTTGATGAGTTATGCATGAAAGTTGTATATTGATTGGTTACTTAGGTAACAGAACATAAGTATGGCTTTAAAGCAAGATGATTAAAATCATTGTTTTCTATCCATACATTATTTGTATCATATTCAGGTAATCATGGTTCTTTAACATGCATTTAAATAACTTTATGTAAAGAATTAGATGAATGCAGAGTATTTGTTACTTATCTTTTAATTGGCGCCCCATTATGTCGTGGAGGGTGGCGTTGTGCACTTCATTCCATGCCGCCGCTTCTTTTCCCACTTTGCGCTTTCTTTAGTGCCAGGGGGAACATGACCTACTAAGATGCAGTCCCCCCCCCCTTAGAGGGCGTTTAGGGGACGAGACACTCTACCGTGGGGTGGCTAGCCCCATCAGCGGATCTGCCATGGCCGCTTTAGGCTTCCTTTCCGCTTAAGAGCTGAAGTCGCGCCAACCGTTCTCCTTTGAAGGTGCTTTCCTTTCTTGGACTCTTCCATTTTTGCTAAGCACTCCCTTCGCTTTTGAGGGATTGTGCCCGCTAGGAGTGTTGAGCTTTCCTTGTTTACCTGAAAACGTGCATAAATTAGCTCTATCACTGCCTCTTATGAGGATGAGAGGTGTCGGCCATGTTGGGCGTTGACGTTATTCATCTTCAGCATAAGAGAGGGACACACTTATGAGCTGTTGGAGAGCAAGTCCTCCAATATGAATGAGGTTCTGGAAGAGATAATCCATCATGAATAATATGATGCCAGAGATGATAATTCGGTTTGAATGATATGATGTCGGAGAGAATGACTCTGTATAATAAGATGTTAGGAAACCATAATCTGCGTTGAAGAGCTAGGTAGAGAACATGGTTAACCTCAATAATCTGCCAATCAAATATAGGCTCAATAATAAAACTGCCAGTTCTGATTGTCTGGACTTTGTGATAAGATGATCATGTCAGAAATAATGTCATAAGTCTGAATTGAAGCTGAAAGTTGTGAGCGGAATCTGAATGAACAAACATAGTGTCGAGGAATAACTTCAAGACTAAGCGATATGAAGATGCCGAGGAAGATCATCCGGACTTAGTGTAACAGCCCAATTTTTAGTATTAGATTTATTTATTATTATTATATGTTTATTATATTTATTAAATGTTTATTCCGGTGATTTAGTGGATTTTGGGTGATTGAGGGTATTTTGGTAATTTTGAGGGTTAGTGGCATTTTTGTAATATGTTAGAAGTGAGAAATTTGAATTTAGAGAATAGATGTGAGATAGTAAAGTGGGAGGTTTAAGTGAAGTAAAAGTGTAGAGAAATAATTATACGATGAAATGTGACTAAGCCCATTAGAGTGAGTAACCCTAACTCAATAGTATTTAAAGAGTAGTGTATGTGTTAGTGAACTAGGTTGAGCTCATTTCGCAAAAATCACAAAGGAGGTTAGAGAGAGAATAAAGGAAAGGAAGAAACTTTCGAGAGAAATAGAAGAGGAACTAAAGAGCACTAAGGAAAGGGGAGAATTGAAGCTAGGAAGCTAATTTTGAAGAGAATTAAGGTAAGAGGGAAGATTATTTTCATCATATGGGTTGTTAATAAGCAATTGGATAGTTGGATATTTTTAGATTATCCTTAAATTCATGAACTTATGATTAATTGTGTTAAATTCGTGTTCCTTTTTGATGATTAACTTAAGCATGTGATAAGTTGATGAATTCAAGTTGTTGTTTTACCAAAAGTCATGTTTGATTATGTTAAGTTGGTAACTTTGTGAATTTTGATGAATTTGATGAAGAATATGATGATTGATGATGATTATGCTTAATTAAGTTGAATTTGAACATGCATATGTGTTTAGTTTGTGAATTCATGTGATTATAATGTTTGGGTCATATTGAAGTTGTTGTCGTTGTTGTTTATGAGCATTTTGATTAAATTGGTGAAAACGAATAAATTGTTGATGAAATGATTTAAATTGATTCTTGCTAGTTGGATTAAGTGATTTTGATTATGTTAAGTTGAAATGAAAGTTGGAATTGTTGTTGTAAAGTTCTATTTGGTTAATTAAGTTGTTTTGGAAAGAAGTGAGTTTTTGAGACGAACTTTGAATTAAGTTGATTAAGATGGAATTAAGTGATTATGGATAAGTTGTTTAAGCTAAGTTTATGTGTAATTAACTCGAATAAATTGGTTTAAGGCTTTGGAATGGTCTTGGTGCGAATTAGATCGAAAAACGACTTTGAAAACGGTATTGTCGCAAAAAATGGAAAAATCAGATTTTTCCCTACCTGATGAACACGCACGACCGTGTGGGGCACGGACCATGCGTGATCCTCGACATTGAGGGACACGACTGTGCACCCATGTGGCATGACCTTGCGCCCTGTATGTGAAAGGGAAACCCTAATTTTGTGACTTTTTGAGATATCCAATGCATTTAAATGGTTCCCAAACCCTTAAACTTGATTAATATGTGTTTAATGATGATGTAATTGATGAATTAACTTGGACTTAAGTATGTGAAAGTTTAGAAGTTAATTGATTAAGAGACGGACTTAGGAATTGTGTAAAATGAGTCATGATGTGAGTGTGGACTTAGTAATTAAGTGATGAGTTATGAACGATGATGAATGATTAAGAATGATGACGAGTTAATAGGTTAGAGTAACCTTGATTGATTGGTTGCATATTTTGAAATATGTACATGAAGTTTAAATGAAAGTGTGATGTTATGAAGTAATAACATGTTATGTGATAGGTGACAATGTTATGTGATAAGTGACGATGAATATATGATATATTACAAGTGACGATGTTCATATGAAAGAATATATGATAATGTTGATGATGTTGGTGTTGAGTTACATGTATGAATGTGATGTTGAGTCATCATATATGTACATGCATTCATTCATGAGTCAAGTCCAGTGACGATGGGATCCCTTGGTAAAATAGCTCCGATATCCAACCCGGTACCACATGCATATAGAGTCGTTAGGCGCATTGCATATACATAATGAGTCGTATGTGACAATGTATTGGTGTGAACTTGTGCATCTAAGTGGTAATTGCCTAATTGATGATTGTGATGCGATGAGATTGTTATGACTTGATTTGATGATGACTTATTGATGAGAATGTGTTATGTACACTATGAAGATTTTATGGAGATATTGATATGATTAATCTTGATGATTTACTCGGTAATTGATTATTGTTGATAATATGATTGTATACTTTATGAACTTGTTATGAAGTGTAGAGATAACCAAGCTTGTACTTGATTGTGAATATAATATGTATGTTTGTAAGATGAAAAACAGGCTTTAATAGGTTGTACGTTTATATGATGATGATGATGTTGTTTTGCCTGAACTTACATACGTTTATTAATCCTTTATGTTGAACGTATATCTTACCCTTCAATGGCTTTTTGTCGCCTCATCCTTGTGATGTAGATGTGCAGGTTGAGGAGTATCTCTTGCTTGTGAGTATGATGAGGACGGCTTGATGCCTACTCATGTTTATCGTTTTCTCGAGGAGTCTAGATTTAGGAGCTCTGATCTAGGACTTGGGGATTCTTTATTCTATGTTGTTTTGAGATTTTTTGATCAAACTGATGTGGTTATATTTATGTTGAGATATATGTTATGATCCGAGACATGACATTTGATGTTACGATTTTATTTCCGCTGTGTGATGCTTATAATTGATGAGAATTTTATATTGGTATATTTTATATGGGATGTATGTTGAGTAGTGAGACCTTGATGTATGATAATGTGTAATTTATCACTGATTAAATGTTCTCGGGGATCAGGGTCTTACACTTAGCAATATGAAGATGGGATAACTCTCATCCAAGCTGAACAACCGCATAGAGAATGTAGAGAATCCATCCTATAGTAATTTGTACGTGCATTCCAAAAAATACATACAAAACCCAGAAAAGATAGCCAACAATTCTCATCTGAGTTTATGTTGGATGCTTTATTTAAGTTGTCAGAGATGCTTTGGTCTGTCACTTTGCTCCTTTATCATCATAGGGGCCCTGCGGGATAACTCTCTTTGCCATCTAAACAAAAACTGAAGCAAGCACCTTTGTTGTAAAGCAATGAGAATCTGGTGGCTTTGATGTTTCTTCCATGGAGGAAACTACGTAAGAGAGAGAGGGAGAGAAAATAAGATCCTTTGTTGGAATTCTCAAGATCTTTGCGTATTTTAGATTGGGCTCCTTGTGTAGGAGTGAATGATGATTTGCACTTAAGTTCTTCGTCTTGGATGCATGTACTTTACTTGCCATATGGTTCGTCTTCCTTTCCTAAGACAAATTCAAACAAATAGAGAGCCTTCATTAGGATTGATTATCCTAGTTTTGAAGTCGTTATACGACTTTATGAACAATTTAACATTTTGATAAAAATTTAGGCTTTCAAGAATAATCATGTTTGGAGGTGGAACAATAATTAAGTAAAAACATCTAACATCAATAAGAGGGACATTTCACGAGATCATTGATCTAGAGAGAAAACATGAAGTGATTTGCACTTATCTTTTATGTTTGTGGAGCTTGTATGATCTTCCACTTCTTGGGTGGCTTTTGACGCCTTGCACTTGGTTGGAAACATATTGGTAACGTGGGCGCCTTCGATGACTTCGTTGTTGCGGATTAGAAATTTTGCTTAGATGAGCACTTCTTTGTTGCTTGTTTTCTCATAGTGTCGTTGAGACTTTATGTAGAGGTTCTAAGAGTGAAGGACTTGGCGTTGAGAGGCACTTGTCCAAGCTGCGAGTTGGGTTTGGACTATGCCATTTCCCCCAACTTTGATTCTTTGTGGTGTACGACTCTTCGTCGTTTAACCTGTATAAAGGCAATTTGCCTTGTCCCCCTCTCTTCTTTTTTAAGAGGTTTGCGCGTCCGGTTGTTGGCGGAAATGACCATGAAGTATGCAGGGGTCGAAGGCTGGACCTATGGCAGCGAGAAATAATCATGAGGTCTTCCCAAATGCGTAGAGAGATTTATGTTCCTGCGACGTTTATCTCAACAAATTGATGCCGCCTTCGGTGTTGTCGCCTTTGGTCTACCACATTTCTAGGGGTCGCCATTTCTGGGTATTAGCACTTTCTGGGCAGAAGCTTCCCAGGACGACGCCACTTCTGGATGACTTCTTCGGTTGGCATCATTTTCTTTACTTCAATTCTTTGAAGTGCCACACTTTTATTGCATCTGTGTAGAAATCCAAGCAAGAGACACAATGCAAAAAATATACAGATATATATAGTGACAAATAACCATTGCTCCTGATTACTCTCAGGTGTTGTGTGAAGGACTCTCATCACCAAGTGGCCTTTACCTCTTTTTATTAATGTGCTACGTGTGGTCCTTGCATTTAGACCAATTGACTTTTTGCTTTTCCCATGACAAGAATAAGGGTGAGGTGAGGTTAATTGAAATAAAATAATAAGGAAAGAGAATACTTGGACCTGTCCTTTGTTCTTTCATTACAGGCACTCATTAATCTTAGCCAAGCTCACCGTTGCCGGATCCAAATGCATGACACAGATACCTTTAACCAGAGGTTGCTGGACTCATACTCTTTCATTCCTGAACAGTTTCGTCTCCGTCAACAGTTATGAGGCCGGGCTCGATATATGAATTTTCTTTGAGAATGATACTGATTGTATATACTCTTGTGAAACATTTTTACATCTTGATTAGTTTATGAGGCTTGTTTTTAACATTTAAATGAGTTTTGTCTTGGCTAATATAAGCATTTATCGATATGCTTTTGAGCATCCAGCTGCATTTTATCAAAACAAACTTGTTAACTTTTATCCCTTTTTTATAATTTTTTTTACCTTTAGGATATAGGGTTAAATAGATTTGGATCCTCGGAAGTAACTAGAGGGTAAATTAAAGTGAAAAAATTAAGATTGTTATTTTAATAAAGGCTTAATTGCAGTTTTGGCCCCTTAAGTATCACAAACTTGCGATTTTGGTCAATTATAAAAAACAACAACAAATCAGCCCCCTATGTTTACCCCATTTTGCACTTTTGGCCCCCCAGACCAATTTTGACCGGGTCAACGCACACGTGGCACCTCACTTAAGTGATTGGGATGCCACGTGGGTAATTTTTAAATTAAAAAATAAAAAAAAAGCCACGCGTGTATTGCTTTGATTAAAAAAATAAAAAAAAATAAAGGAAAAGGAAGGTACCACGAAAATGAAAATGAAAACACAAAAATTCAATTCCCCTCTTCTTCGAACGACCCAGAGAAAAACACAAAAATCATTCCCCTGTTCTTCCTCTCGCTTCCGTTCATAGATACTCAAATCCTTTTCTCTGCTTCCCACTAACATTCAAATTCAACCCTAATTTCAAAAAATTCTCAAATTTTCTGGTGAAAATGTCAGGTAGTGGAAAGGGAGGTAATGGACTTGGAAAGGGAGGTGCAAAGAGGCATTGAAAGGTTCTTCGTGACAACATCCAGGGTATCACCAAGCCTGTGATTAATCTATGAAGAAACCAGAGGTGTCTTGAAGATCTTCTTGGAAAACGTCACCCGTGATGTTGTGACATACACTGGACACGCAAGGAGGAAGACAGTGACAACCACTACAAGAAAATTGTCATTTTGCGACACTCAGATTGCGACATCTTGGCACAACTGTCGCAATGGTGCTTTTTTAATGACTTTTGCGACGGTTCATACGACAGTTTGCTCAACTGTCGCAATGTCTAAAATAAATAATGGCTTATAGTTATAGCGCCAAATGAAAATAAAGGGCGCTCATTCTAAAAATTGGCTCTGGTCCTCTCATCTTTATTTTCAGAAAATAAATAAAAAACAAAAACATTATCACTCCCAAATCACTTCTCACTCCCAAATCACTTCTCACAAATCGTTTAATTCAACAAAACTACAACTGGAATTGGTAACTGATAGGTAGGAATCCTTCACCCACTCACTCATTTTTTGGTTTCTTTTCCTTTCACTCAACAAAACCCCAAATCTTTCCAATTCTTCACTGTAAATCACACAGCAAATCGTTCCAATTCAAATCACTGTAAGTTTCATTTCATTTCGTTGATTTTATCTTATTGTATGCTTTTTTTTTGCATATTTTTTTTCTTCATTGAAAATCCCTAATCGCAAATGTGTGTTCCAATCGCAAATGTTCCAATCCCTAATCGCACACTATTGTTTCATTGAAACGGGTCTGTTGATATCATTTGTTGATATCGGCCGAGATCATTCTTTGCGGAGCTGTGTGTGAGATTTGAAACGGGTCTCACAAAGATTTGCGGAGCTGTGTGTGAGAATAATTCTTTGGTGTTGTTTCTCTGCCTGCACTGGTTTTATTGGCAGAGAGGTGAGTGGTTTAGTGCGGGGTCTGCTGGTTTTCTTGGATTGTTCCTTCGTTGTATCTGTTTTGCTCGTCCTTCTTCGCCTTGTTCAGGATCGTGTGTGATTAATATTATTAGGTTGTTACAAAAATCCTTACCTTTAGTCTGCTTCATCTGTGTTAAGATTAATTTATATGCAAATTTTGTGTACTAATGAAGTTATTAACGTTCAATGATATTCATTAATCAAGGATTCAAGATTCTTTATATTGTCATTTATCTTTTGATGACCATTTGAGCAGTTTAGCCTGATATGTGATTGCTCTTTATTGCCCTTCATAGATTGCGTCTCATAAGTCATAATCAACACACTTAAGTAAAGTATCAGCTTTGATATCATTTGTTAACGAAGTACCTACCTTTATCCTTTTTATAATTATTCTCTGGCTCTGGTAATCTGAAGTGAAGTTCGTTTTCATTTTTTGTTAGGCTGCTTCTGAGCTTATTAAGACATCGGCAGAACCGATCCTTGAAGAATACAGACCAATGATTTTATCTGCTCTCAAATTTTCCAAGTTTACTCTTGGTACTGTTGCACCACAATTTACAGGTTTGTTCTTTTCATTCCACATTTATACATATTGCTTGCTACTTTAAATAAATAAATAAATTAATTAATGTCGATGGATTCTGCTGTCTCTATATCAAATGCTATCTTCAAATATTAAGCTCATATTACTGACTACATTAATTCATTGTTTCTAGCTTTTATAGTATCTCTTAACATAGTGAACCGGAGTTTGAACAAATCCTTGAACCGGAGGGTTTTTTCATTTTAAATTGTTCTATTTAGTGTTTGGGTCTGATGCCACATTTCTGGTAGCTGTATGCTCTGACCAGAAATGCTATGATTACATTTCTGTATGCTCTGGTATCTAATATTCTATAATTTTGCAGAGCCGATTTGTGCGATTACATTTCTATTTTTTTTTTCATTTTTTATTTAATTTTTACGGTTATTGTTATAGTGAAGCCGATGATGATGAAACTTGAACTGGAATTACCGTCTGAATAGTTTATTCTTTGATGTAAATATCTTGGCTGTGGTACTGAGGCTTCTAGATTTTTTATTTGTTTTCAATTTAGTTATTCTGAAGCTAACAAACATGTTGCATAAGGTGTTTCAACAATTTATTGGCTGTGGAGCTTAAGATGTAAATATCTTGGCTGTGGAGCTAACAAACATGTTGCTTAAGGTGTTTCAACAATTTATTGAAGAAATTTAGACACTACAATGGTCCTTGTAATTATTGCTGTTACGACGTAACCAAAGATCCCCAAACTCATTTTTATACCTTATTATGAATTTAGATGTTCATTGAAACGGGTCTGTTGATTCCAATCCCTAATCGCACACTATTGTTTCATTGAAACGGGTCTGTTGATTCCAATCGCAAATGTGTGTTGGGGATCAGTTGTGGCTGTCTTTTCCTTGTTGCCCCCTGTTTTCCGTGTATGGTATGGGTTTTAGGGTTCAGATGCAGCTGTCTTTGCCGTGATATTATACTGTTTTGCGTATCTCATTTTGTTGGGTTGTGCCTGAGTTTGCTGTGTGAAAGGAGTTTTGTTTTTCTGGCTATGGTTTTGGTTTTGGGTGTTGTCTTGCTAGTTTGTTCTAGTTTGGCTTTTGAGTTACTTGCATAATTGCATTAGTTTGGCTTTTACTTATCTTATGCATCGTTTTGACTTGTTTATCATCAATGCTTGCAGTGTAAGTGTGTTTAGAGTCTCAACCTTGTGAAAAAGATGACACCATATGAGTATGCACGGAGAAAAAGAATTGAAGATAATAATAAAAGGATTAACGCTCTCAATCTGCCAACTCTCGCTCAATCCCTTGTCGAATCCTCTTCTGCCACTAAAAAACCTTCATCGGTATGATTTATTGATTCTTAAACTTTAGAACCTTTTTTTTATCTACTCGCTTCAGACTAATATACTTTCATTCGGTTACCTATAGACAAATGTTAAGGTGAAAATGTAAGTTTTTTTTGTTTGTTTGTAATTTTCTGCTCTCAAAGAAAAAGATTCATGGTAATTTAGAGTTCAACCAATAGATAATAAAATCTAACTAATAATTGTTTCACCAAAAAATTAAAAAATTAAAGTCAGGAGGTCTTATGATTTCAATTGTTAAGTAGATCTAACCAAGAACGGTTTTTCACTCGGTCACACAAAATGATCAAAATCCATACTTTTTCATAAACCAAACACAAGTTTTACATTTTTCACTCAATATTTCATCGCTAACTAGATGCTTGTCTTGTTGGTTAGTGCTTTTAATTTCATAAAAAAAATTAAAAAAAAAATCAACTGATTGATAGTTCAATCAAAAGAAACTTTCATTATATTCAAAAGCTTTTTGAATACACACTATCCTTTGATTAACATGATGTCAAACAGAACAAGACACCACTCACAAACCACACACCATACATGATATACTTGTCTCATTCTACTGAACTATACACACACATTTATTTCATTCAATACATTTCATTAAAGGGTGATATAGTACTATGTTTGTGAGTAGTTTATTCATAATGGTTTCAAATAGTTTGAGAATTATCTATATATTCATAATGTATTGTTGATGTCAGATGTTGTTGATGTCATACTATGATTATGCACATGAAATTGTGATCTTAATTATACTTTTGATTCCTGTAGGTTTTTTTTTTCTTTTTTGGACCAATCAAATCCCTCCATATTTATGACTGTGATCTTATTTAGTTTGTGAAGGGTCGTTCAAGGTTTGTACAACCTGGAGTTCTTGAGGCAATCAACAAGAAGCGCCTCCGTTCGCATGATTTACCACAAGCCCCTCCACCACCTACACATGTGACACCACCACCTGCACCAGTCCAAGAGACATATCCACTAACTAGCAAGGTGACAACACCGCCGGCAATAGTCCAGGTGACTGAACTGCCACCTACACATGTGACACCACTGTAGTACCCTAATTTTGTCCTACGCATTTTAAAACCAAAAAAAATCAAAAAAAATCAAAGAGGGGAAAAAGTCAAAAGTCAACAAAAGTCAACAGAAAAGTCAACTTTTCAAAATTGAGGACTTCGCAATGCGAAGCCCACTTCGCACTGCGAAGTCTGCGATTTTTCTGCAGATTTTTGGTTTCTTGGATTTAATTCCAGAATTTGTTGCATATCATTTCCATAATTATTTTAAGTAGCATTCATGGCTAATTGGGCCAAGCAAAGCCAGAGTTGAAGGACTTGCCATTAATGCCAAGGTTGGAAGCTTTTTCTTCCAACCTAGCATGTGACAAGCAAGTGGGCTTGCCCTTGGGCAGCTCTAGTACCTCCCAGGTGACCTGCTAACCACCACAAGGTTGCCAGCCACCTGCTTGAGGACTTTCCTCCTGCTTGCTGCCCCAAAAACCAGTCAAACCAGCTGGATTTCTCACTTGAAAAGCCATGAGTGCCTACTCTGTTTTGCAGCAGCTTTTCACCCTCTCACACCAGCCAATTTTAGCCTTTTCATCCCTCAATCTCTGCACATCACAGTGCACGTTTTTATTGACCAACCATTGAGATTGCAAGGATTGATCCCCAAGCATTAGCCAATTGCAAATCAGCTTTGTTCTTCATCATTACCTTCTAGAATTGGTTGAATTTGTGGCTGAAATCAAGCTGGATCTTGCCCCTTGGTACAAGGCAGGGTTGCCTCTATCCATTAGCATTTAATGCAAAGGGATTCAGCTTGATCTTGGCCACAAATCAGCTGAATTTTGGGATTGTGTAATGATGACAAAGATTTGATTTTGGCCTATAAATAGAAGGCAATGCCCAAAGGAACAAACACAGTTAACACAGCATTCAAAAAGAGCAGAAACTCTACTCATTTCAACCTACAAATCTCCCCAAACAACCAGAAAAAAACCAATCCACACAAAGCATTACAAAGTTCCAAAACCATCACAAATACTCAAACCTCTTGCACAATCTTTCAACCAAATCAAACCAAGTGCAGTTGGAGCTTTGCTAAGGAGTTCTGTAAGTTACTAAGCTCTTTATCTTGCATTTTTAATTGTGTTTGCATAGCCATTTTGGCTCAAAACCTTTTGATCCTAAAAAACCCTTTTTGAATTTCAAAGAAATCCCAAGGTTTTCAAAACATCAAAAATGGTTTGTCCAACCTTTTTCACCCCAAAAACTCAAAGTTTTTCACCCATCTATAAGGTCTTGAGTGTGTTCAGAAGTTGTTTCTGAACAAAAGTTCAGAAACAGCTTCTGAACCCAAAATTTCGCATGCTTCGCAGTGCGAAGTCATGGTCGCAGTGCGACCATGACAGAACTCAGAACCTGAGTTTTTGTATCAAACCAACCAATTTTTGAGGTTCTAGCCCCAGAGCTCAGAACCTAAGAGTTTTTAAACCCATGTTCTTCAAACCATAACAAGGTTTTTGCATAATTTTGGCAAAATCACAAGTTCGTATAACCATTTTGTGGGTAACTTGCAAAGCAAGTTATGTTCCCAAATTCTCAAAACCACATGAACAAACAAGCTATGTTCATCATTTCAATCTAAACTTGAACAATGAATATTGTTCATGATGTTCAAAACTCAAAGATGAACATACACCGTTTTACGTTCGCATTTTCGCAAAATGAGACGAACTTGCGCGTTTTTAGCAAACTTGCTAAACCTTCCCATTTTTGGGTTTTCAAACCATATGTTTTGACATACCTTGGGATTTCTAAAGAATTCAATCCAAAAACATGAATGAAAAAGGGATGGTGTGACGTATGTCTCTCCATCGCCCCGATTGTACGAATGCGTGACGTATGTCTCGTCGCTCGGACAATCGTCATTCCCTTTTTTAATATGTACAACCCTAACCAAACCAAATCTTGGCCCCTTGTGGTCAATCCAAGCCTTTTGGTCCCCCGTTGGCCATTAGACTCAACCCCTCGACTCGTTAGAGTCCACTCGGTCAATGTTCGACTCGTCCGAGTCCATTGTACCCGTTCTTGATCTCAGTGGATCAATCGAACAATCGCCCGACTCTTCGGAGTCCACTCGGTCAATGTTTGACTTATATGAGTCCATTGTACCTCTCTTGGTCCCATAGCGACCAACTCAACCCTCTACCCTAACGGACGTACCTTTTAACAATTCTAATGTGATTCGCGAACGAACGCTTAATAAGTCTCCAAGTGCGAGCATACAAGCTACGTTTAATCGCAAGAATTCGGTTAAAACATCGTCCAATTAAAATCAACCAACACATATACGTTTTTCTACCAAAGAACTACGTATGCTTTGAATTCTCCGACTACCGGGAGATACGTAGGAGCAAGATCGACATCTTGTCAAGCACAATAATAAAAACTTTTTTTCTTTTTTCGTTTGTTTTTATCTCTTTTCCCCCCTTTTATTATATTTTTAACATAAATGAACATGCACGCAAAGTATAAAAAAAAACAATTCAAGCTTTAACCAAATAGAAGGTTCCCGTTGAGTACAACGGACGTGAGGGGTGCTAATACCTTCCCCTCGCGTAACCGACTCCCGAACCCGACAATGGTTGCGATGACCTAATCCTTATCCTCATCGTCAAAGGGTTTTATTACCGTTTCCCTTTACAACAAAAAAAAAACTTAAGGGTTTATCAACGTTCCCTTTACACAAAAACTTTGGTGGCGGCTTCACAAAGGCCCTCCGAGCGTTCGAGGACGTCCTCGGAGGATTTGCGCGTCTTTTTCCCGAGGAAAAAAACGAGGTGCGCACAACCACCACCTGCACCAGTCCCTGATTCTGAAGATGACGTGTTAGAAGATGATCCAGAAATTACTCAAAAAAAGAAATCTAAATATTGGGATGTAGAAGTTATAAGTAAGTAATCTAGTTCCAAATTATCTTTAAATAATTTAATTGTTTTACATCGTTGAGTTATGTCATATTTCACTTACTTTCTTATGTGTTAGATGTGGCGGGTCATGTTTCAAACATGCGTTTAATGGTGTATGATGTGTTGCAAGAATCTCCTAATGGAACAAGAATCTCCCCTACTGTATTCAAGACAAAATTTGTTGTTGATGATGGAGACAACAAGAAATATATTCTGACTAGTCTTGGAAGGAAATGGAAGGATGCAAGATGTCGATTGTTCAATACACATATTAAATGGGAGCTCCCATTAGAAGTGAATCTTGCGAATTATCCACGTTTTATTGACCCAACCGATTGGGCTGTTTTTGTAGCATATAGGCGGAAGCCAAAAACGCAGCAGAAGGCACAAAAAAATGCATCAAATAGGCAAAAACTAACAATCCATCATACACTAGGAACTAAGTCTATTGCGAGGAAGAGAGATGAGTTGGTATGATTCACTCAATCTGTCTTTGATTAAAGGTATCATTGCACAAGTACTTATTACACGTGGTTATTTGTAGGAAGTGAGAGATGGTCGAGAATACAGTAGGGGAGAAATGTATCCAATTGCTCGTAAGAAGTCTGACGGGTCATTTGTCAATGAAGAGGCCAAGGAAAAAGCTGTAAGTGCAATTATATGTATATAGTCATTTATATGTTTAAACACTCAATCGATCATTGATATTTTTCATATAGTAATAGTAATGGAATTATATGTATATAGTCATTCTAAGTTTTCTATGAAATCTCCTTGTGAACATAAATGACAATTATTTGTTTTTGCTAACTAGTTTCCACTATCCTCAATTGACAACACTGCTAGAAATCACACAAATTATTCGAAATGCACACCAATCTGTTACATAGAGACACCTTAAACCATAACAAGAAATCATAAACACTACACAAAGTGACCTGTGTTGTCCCTTTACTTTCACCAGAATCTATATGGCAGAAAACAAATGATTTTGAAACTAATGCAGTATGTTCAGGTTCTTCATGAGTTGCAAATCATGCAGAAAATTATTTGCTGGTTCATGAACAAATGACAGAAAACATTTTGATCATAGGGCTTGGGTCAGAAAGGGAAGATTTGATTGCGTAGGAGGAGAGTCTGCTTTGTATTTTCAATTATGTATAAACAGCTCACAACATTAAGTCTTTAGCAGTTCAGTGGTAAAACTTAATTATTGAGTTGCTAATTTAGTAAATGTGAGTTTGAGTGAATATAAACAAGTCTAGTCAGATAACACAGGAAACAAGCAAGAAAGTGAGTCAACACAATTTTTGATACCAGAACTGTAAATTAGAAAGATTCTTGGCTAGTAGGTTTTTCATCCACAGATCTTTCCAAATAAATTCATTGTACCCTTTATTTCTGTATATTAAGTCCAATGATGGCAACAACTAAACCAACTTTTGTAGGCTCTGAGCTAAGGAATGACAAATACTTAATCAATTATATGAAGTAGCAAATCCATTGAACTATATATACGCACAAACCAGGCTAGTAAACAAAGTGAATCAGCACAATAATCATACCCGACATTGTAAACTAGCATGATTCTACATGTTGACTGGTAAGTTTGGTATCCACAAGTCTTCCCATTAGATCAACAAACCAGGCTCTAAAGAAAATAGATAAATTAACACACATAAGATCACAACGATTGATCACAAATATTCGGTTAATTGTGCCAACGTCTCTGACAGCAGAGTAGCTGCTGTAATTTGCTAACAGGAAGATTACAGAGTAGCTACCCACTTATCAGCGAAAATAAGTCATACTCAACACTTTCAAATAAGACTATTCTACCCTTTATTTCTGAATAGTAAGTTCCATGATGGCAACAACTAAACTAACTTTTGCAGGCTTTGAGCTAAGGAATGAGAAATATTTAATTAATTATGTTGTATCAATCCACAGAACATCATGATAATATGAAAACATTTTAGTCATGATAATTTGATAACATGCAGGAACAATTGCAAATTGAAATGCAAAACACTCATTCTGAGAATGAAGCATTTGTCAAAGTGTTTGGAAAAGAACATCATGGATATGTGCGTTCTATGGGACTTGGGATAACACCATCTCAAATCTCTACTTCTCACCGTGCTAGATCGGCATCTTCCTTTGAGGCTAATGAGAAGATGTTAAAAATGCAAGCTGAAATTGATTCACTCAAGGATAAGGCTTCACAAGTTGATATCTTGAAGGAACAAGTTGCATTCTTGTTGCAAATGCAAAATTCTAGAGAAAAACAGGTAAAATTATATTCTCACAAGTTGCATTCTTATTGTTTGGATTAGGATGATAAATTTTAGGGGCTGGTTAGGTTGTTCTTGTCGACTTCTTTTGAGCTCGACCTTGGGTTTTGTATGTTTTTACTTGGTTGTTTGGTGTTATTTTTACAAGGCCGTTTTTACCTGGTTGTTTTTTTTTTACTCTATCCATTTTGAAGATTGTCATTGCTCTTTTGTTATGAGTTTTAATGAGTACTTTGATATTGCTAATCATTGTCTTATTTTTTTTTTAGCCAACACACGTAGAATCCCCAAGAGATGGTGTGCGCTCCTCTGAGTCTAGTTACCGCCTTGAAGATAATGAGCAACGTCACTAGGGATGTTTAGATATATATTATGAACTAATTATGTAGTTTTTTGTATGGTCAACCATTGAAATTCACTACTATTTTGGTGTTTGAATATTTAAGCTACTTTATTTATAGTTTTAATTAAGTTTAATGTATGGATCAACATTGTTACTTTTGAATCGTTTATATGAATGAAATTTAGTCGATTATATTTATATATTCTTGCATTTTAAGTGTTTTATTGATTTATAGTTTTTATTTTAATTTAAGATTAATTGTTATTTAAACAGTTGTGAAAATTGTTTTAAAGAAAAATGTTAAAAAAATAAAATTATCAAAATTTTGCATTTGCGACGGTTTAAACCGTCGCTACTAGCCTAAAAGACCCATTTAAAAAATAATTTAAAATGCACTTTGCGACAGTTAAGAAAATGTCGCAATACCTGCTAGCATTTGCGACGGTTTAAACCGTCGCTACTAGCCTAAAAGACCCATTCAAAAAAATAATTTAAAATGCACTTTGCGACAGTTAAGAAAATGTCGCAATACCTGCTGCGACGGTTGTAACGACGGTTTGAGGAACCGTCGCAAAATGCTTCAGCGACACGCATTTCATCGACGGTACAGGAACTGTCGCAGATATTCTATTGCGACAGTTAGAACCGTCGCAATGCCTCATTTTAACTGTCGCAAAAAACAGATTTTCTTGTAGTGAACCATGGATGTTGTATATGCGCTTAAGAGACAAGGAAGAACCCTCTATGGTTTCGGAGGTTGAAGACAAAGAAGAAGCACTCTTTTGTTTATTTTTACTATCTTTTGCCTTAGACTCTATAATTTGAATATGCAATTGTGCCTTAGAAAGCTTCGATGATGTTTAAGGTAATATGTGAGTATTGGTTTGAATTTCATATTAATTTAATTTCATAGAATGAAAACAGAAAAAGGAAAATGAATCGGAAGATGCACTTACAGGGTATGAAGAGAAGAAATTAAGCACTTGATGATGATGCTTCTTCTTCATCTGAGCAATACACGCGAGGTTCCTTCATTTTCCAATTTTTTTAATCAAAGCAATACACGCGTGGCTTTTTTATTTTTTAATTAAAAAATTACCCACGTTGCATCCCACTCACTTAAGTGAGGTGCCACTTGTGCATTGACCCGGTCAAAATTGGTTCGGGGGGCCAAAAGTGCAAAAGGGGTAAACATAGGGGCTGATTTGTTATTGTTTTTTATAAGGGGCCAAAATCGCAAGTCGTGATACTTAAGGGGCCAAAACTACAATTAAGCCTTTAATAAACTCGTAATTTTTTTATGATATATCTATAATTTTATTTTTGATTTGTTAATTAATGATTGATATTATTCACTGTATACCCTAAAATGAATTGCTCGTTTTAAAGGAAGTGGATTCTGTTTAAATATATTTTCCATCTATGTTTAGTCACTTTTACTTACTTAAGTTTGGTCTTTGTAAATGTTTATTTATTGACCGCACAAATGGAAATCTAAGTTAATCCTAGCCACATTTAGTCAAATGATGTGGTGTCCACACATGCCCGTTAT